>NDXB01015097.1:64275-104563 GCA_002631895.1 Agapornis roseicollis | reverse complement strand
GGGGGTGGAGGGGTGTCTCACCAGAGTAGAGGGGCAGGATCACCTCCTTCTACCTGCTGGTCACACTCCTTTTGATGCAGCCCAGGATACGGTTGGCTTTCTGGGCTGCGAGTGCACACTGCTGGCTCATGTTGAGCTTCCCCAGCTGGCACCCCCAGATCTTTCTCCTCAGGGCTGCTTTCAATCCAGTCTCTGCTCAGCCTGTATTTGTGCTTTGGATTGCACCAAATTCTTAGCATAATCAGTTATCAGCATAACTCACTGATACACTTCTGGTTTCAATGGCTTTGTTTTGAGGTAAAATCACATTTGACCCTCTGTTTTCTCTGTGACTTTTGTGTGACCTGAGCACTTCAGAATTTGGCCCACAAGAATCAGTATTTCTACAAAATAATAAAATTTGCCAGCTACTAATCCTTGTGTTGAACTTTTTTGAGCAAAATCCAATGTCTTTTTGGTTGTAGGGACCTAAATGTAGTTTTTTCTTAAGACCAGGATTTTCCTTTGCTATGACATTAGAATATCCACAGTGATTCTAATGAATTCTAATTATCATCAATGCAGGGATTAATTGTACGAGGGGTCCAGTCCAGGGACCAGCTAGTTTTCACCCTGGGATTACAGACAGGTAATATGATCCAAAAATAATTTCTCTCACTTGTTCTTAAAGATGTCCAGTGATGGAGGATCACATCATGCCCAGATCATCTGTCAGTGAAAAATTTCTATTAGTATCAAACAATCTCCCTTCAGCTTGTGTTCACTGCTTCTTTTTTCTATCTGTATAAGAACGTGATTACCCCTGTTCTATTTTTGTCACTTTGCCAGTATTTGAGGACTGTTAGCATGTCTCTGTCTGCTTTCTGGATGTCATTTCATTTCCAAAACCAAAGAAATACAACTTAAAAATCATGACACCTTTCCACTCTTGGAACTAAACCCATTACCCTAGCTTTGGTTTTCATCTTCTACCTTAATTATTTCACACCTCATTACCTTCTTTCAGACATTCTTGCTTCCACCCAGTTCCAGCCATTCTCTTTGTACCATGTTGTTTCTATTTACAGGTCCATTTACCAGTCTGTTGAGCCAGATTCAACTCTGCCTTTTGTGGCATCTTAGCTATTATTTTTGTTCATTTGCCTTACTTCCCTAAAGCTTTTGCCTCACTAATGCATTCTGAAGCACCTATTCCACCATAAGCAATCATTACTAGTCCATCTTCTGCTTACTGGACCTCAAATGTGATGTTGTCACACCTGCCTATTAAAGGTGTTAATCTGAGGCAACTAGAAAGGTCTCTTATGAAATAATCAGCATACTGTGTACTACTCTTTTTACCTCAGGAAGTTAATTCCTGGTTTTCTGTTGTTTGATGTAATCTCAGAAGCATTCATCCTGATGGAAAGGTCCTATTTCATATCAACAAAACATGTTTTCATTATCAGTTAACATTCTTACCCTTGTACTCTCTCTGAAGGCTAGTATCATAGCTAGAAAAGTGCTCTGAGTCATTCTGAGCACAGCTATCTGAGCTGCAAACCCAAGTTTCTCAAAATGGATTACATGCTAGAAACAAATCTTCAGGATCTAACTCAAGTTTTAAGCCAATAGTCCATCTATAGCCTCAATGTAATTAGAAGAATAGACTCTTGGACCAACCCTCTTGCACCAGGGATGGTTTTTCCCCCTGTACTGTGTGAGAATCAGCTCAGCAACATCTAACAAATAATGCAGCAGATACAAAGAGTATCCCTGTACTTTAGTTGATTACAGGTAGATGTTCTGTAGGTGGTTTAGGAGTCAAAGCAGTAATTCTAGAGCAAGGAATTTCATATTTTGCCTAAAAGAATATATATTTAAGTTAGCAGTGTTATAAGAAAGAAAAGCCTTTCCCAAAGGCTTGATCTGATTCTCATCTGTGTCTCAAAAATTTGTCATAGCTGAGAAGAGGCAGTTTCCCTGGGAGCAGGGAACATGGCTCTCATCCTGTGTCAGTCAGAAGGCTGGTTTCTGTTAAGCAGTGCCTTAGGCACAGGGCTGGGAAAAGCTGTACCAACATTTTCTGACACTAGAATTGAACAGTGCAGTGCTGAACTGTTTGGAGAAGAGGGCAGGGGAGGCTCAGGGTGGTTCATGATGGCCTGGGATATAATTTTCTTTTTATCACCATTAACTCCTCATTTGAGCTGTTGGTGACTTTATTGTTTGCTACAGTCTGCAGAACAAAGTGAGCCAGAGGGTACTGGGACCTCCTTCTCTCCCTCATTCCTGGGATTCAAAGACTGACTGTCCCTGCACAACACCTTTCCTTCACTCAATCCTCTTTTGAGATCTACAAACCCCCTCTGAGCAGCAACTCTGTGTGTTCCTGCTCTTTGCTGTAGCAAAGGATGGACACCAAAAGTTATGGCAGGTGCCAATCCTACCCAACGTTTAAGCTTCCTGCTACTGGAGTGGGCTGTGCACCCAAGATGTATGATCTCAGCCTTTGGGAGACAAAAGGGAGGGGACTGATTAAGAGCTGGGATAGCTGGAGCCAGAAGTACCACAGACATGACTGCATTGCTAGGGCCTAGGAATAGTTATTATCATTTCATGGTGTGTCCACTGAGAATTATGATGCTATCAATATTGCTCATTACTGAGCAAAATCTAAATTATGAAGTAGAACTGTTAAATTGTATATCCACATGTATCTGTTTCTTTATTATCATTGTATTCAGAAAATGTATATGTATATATGTGTTTGTGTGTGTATTTAACTGAAAACATGGCCCAGAGAGGTGGGTGCCCCATCCCTGGAAACATTCAAGATCAGATTGGATGGGTCTCTGAGCAACTACATCTAGTTGAAATTGTTCTTGGTCATTGCAGGAAGGTTGAACTAGGTGACCTTAAAGGTCCCTTCCAGCCCAAACTGTTCTATGATTTTATGATATGTCCTGGAAGCATGGGATTCCTCTTGTCTAACTTTGTCTCAGAGGTAGTTTACCAAGTCTGATCCAGTCACCTCATGTCAGTGAAGAAGAAAAGGTGTCTCCCAGGGATAACTCATACAAGGCACATTACCCACCTATACCAATCATCCTCTCACAAATCTGTTTCTCTTCCTTGTCTGTACTGAGAGACTAGGAAGTCTTCCTTAGTTTAAAGTGAATTTTGTAATGGTTCAATCCCACCAAAACCCAACAAATTCTGTTATGCAGCCTGGAGTGAATGCTCAGACACATGTGCTCTGTAGCACAGTAGAATAATTTTTCAATAATGTGCATGTGAAATATCTTTTATATCAGCACTCAGGTATCGCACCATTTTACCTTGCCGCAGTGTTCCTTTTCCTTGTTGCCAACACAGCACCTTGAAACAAAATGTTTTCAATTTTATTTGTATCAGTGTGGACTGCCAGTAACAATAACCTACTTGAGGGGTTCTGTGTGTTGTAGTGTAAAAGGTTTGGGAGGTAAATGAAGCTATAAAAATACAATTTGTTATTGATCTCTTCCTGTGTAACTTCATGGTGTTTGCATAAGTGTTAGAAACTGTTTCACCTTATATCCTCTCTCTGATGCAGTGTTGATGACAGGACTATTTGATAGACTCTAACGCCTATTTATTTCCAAGTATGCTGACAGTATATTTTGAATACTTGGACAGTATGTATGTAACAGTATGGTACATACCAGTATTCCACAAGGAAATAATAAAGAATTTTCTCACTATCATCAGTGTTTGTCATTCCCTCTGCCTTGATGTAGCATGATTCTAGCTCTTCCTGATGCTCCATTTCTGGTTTCCTGTGACTCATTACAAGGAACAGTTTTAAATACCAATAATTCCACAACAATTCCAATAAGATTTTTTTTTTCTTTAGATAACTTATCTCTCAAAAAAAAAAAAAAAATCATTTCAGTAATCTAAAAGCCTCTCTGCATTTTGCCTTTTGCCCTGTCACTGACAACACCTGTTGAAATGATATAACCAGGAATAAGATCTTTAATCACAAAAATTTCTTTAGAGAAATATCTATCTAAGAATTAAAGAGTCTAAGAACTTGATCATCCTCCGTAATATCAGATTTGTTGTTTCCAATAGTTATCCAATCAAACCTTTTGATAAACTGATGTTAATGATGGCTTTAGAACATCATTCACTATCCAGAAAAATTCTTTGCCTTTCCATGTTCATTGCAGCTTTTTTTCTGAGCCCTTCCCAAGGTACTTGTATTTCAGCAACTTCTTCTAAATAATTTCTCTAAAGAACTTGTTTAGTTCTGTTAGCTTGAGTCACTCCTTGTGTGCATACAACCAAATGAAACCAAAGCAAATGAGAAAGCAAAGGGAAAGAAAGAGGAGGGCTCTCAGAGTTCTACCACCTCTTCAGATCTCTCTTCTGCTACAGAAGAGGATACTCGTACAGTCCATTTCTCCCACACAGTGATGTCGATTCTCTGAAACTTGAAGAAAAATGAGGTGGGGAGAGATGCAAAGTGGGACAAAGGGGGGAGAGGTATCAGGCAAGGAAAGAGCCATCCTTAACTGTGAGTCCAAGGACTTCTCTCAGTGGGGAAGAGGCGCGTCCTTCACTGCTCAGCTGTGCCAGCCCAGAAGCTATAGCAGAGGATAGTAACCTGCACTGGTGCCTTTTGCCCTCAGCAAGCTCTGTGAGCCTTGCTGCTAGTTCTGATACTGTGAAATCACACAAATAAGGCTGAACTTTCTCTGAGCAGCCAAGAGAATGAGTGGATAATGTTCAAAACTATGGAACTGCAGTCAGCATGGGCTAGCCAAGGGGATAGACATGCAGCCCCGTGCTGTGCACATGTGTGTGTGTCTGCACAAACATAACACAAGAAAACAAACAGATTACTCAAAGGATGTCATTGACCCTGTGCCTGACTACCTCTACCTTCTAGCTTTTAAGTTCCCATTGTGGCTTATTAACAATTTCACAGCCTGCATTACATCACCCTGAACTTCTTGAGTTTGTTTTCCTAATACTAAAAATCTTTTCCCAACTTGTCACTGAAAACATCCACAAACCTTCTCCTGCCAATAACTATACGAGCAGTGTCAGATCTGTGAAAGCAGAGGCTAGACTAACTACTTAATTCAGCATAGAAGTTTAGGGTTCCTTTTGTAAGGAAAAAATGCTGGCATCCAGTAGATGGTGATGTTTAATAATGTACTTCCTGCTCGGTCTCCAGCTGGTAAGTCCAGACATGTCTGTCTTTCCCATTATGTTTGGATATTTTACTTATTTCTTGTTCTTAGACTCACAGAATGGTTTGGATTGGAAAGGACCTTAAGATCACCTAGTTGAACCCCCCTGCCATGGGCAGCGACACCTTCCACTAGACCAGGTTGCTCAAAGCCCCATCCAACCTGGCCTTGAACATTGCCAGGGATGGAGCATTCACAGCATCTTTGGGCAACCCATTTCAGTGTCTCACCACCTTCACAGTAAAGAACTTCTTCCTTATATCGAATCTAAACTTCCCCTGTTTGAGTTTTAACCCATTGCCCCTTTTTCTGTTGCTAGAGACCCTGATGAAGAGTCCCTCTCCAACATCCATTCATATGCTTTCTAAAAGAAAACCCATTGTTTTATATAAATGTAGACACTTTTATTTTTCTTCCCAAAAGAGGAAATTTCAAAATAAATGAACTATCATTATATATTTGTGTGACATCAACCCCTTCACAGTTCACATGTCTTTACCCTCTACAGGGAGACTCCACATTTTGTTGGTAGACAGGGTAAAGTGCAGGTGGAGACTTCATAGCTTGACCTCATGTAGCTACATGGAAGTAAAAATTTCCTATGCTTACCTCTCTCTTGAGCTGATGTTAGACAGTTATCTGAGGTTACTTATCTTGATCTTAAAATGCTGGTTTTTGGTATCTATTCTTTTTTCCTTTGCCAAATTAGGAGAAAATGTTTGTATTCATATAAGTACATGCTCCTACAATCTTGCAGACTGAACAGCCACTTAACTACTCATGTATTTGCACTGTGCTTTGGTGGGCAGGATCCAGGAAAAGAAAAGTAAGGAGACCAGCTGAGTTTTTCACTGGGCAGCTACACAAACATCTCCAGTTTCCCTGTGAATAACCCAAGAATAGAGCTGAAATTAGGGAATATGTTCACCCTTGAAGAAGTGGTTTGGAGAGTTTCTGCAGATACTCCAAGCACCTCTATTAGCAACACTTGTTCTTGTATACCTAGCCAATCTGCAAATAACTGCTAAATAGGTGTTAACAGGAGCAAACCACTGAAGTCAAGGGACTATTCTCTTTATGTAAAGCTGAGTCCTAAAGGCTCTGTCACCAGCTGGGTATACCTCACTGTGTGCTGCATTCACCAATGCTCACCAATGCTGAAAACAGGTTTGTTTTCACCTTCTGTGTCTCTCTGGCTATTCCTGGCCACACACTCCTGCTGCTAACCTTGTGCCAGCTTCAGCACTTGTCAGACACTTCTCTGACAGTTTCATTCACCGAAATAACAGAAAACAAGACCAGAAAAAAAGCTACTGAAAAGCTTTCTGACAGTCCAATAAGTTAAATCAGCCAGGGAGGGTAATGAGAGTCAGGATACAGGTGGGACAGTACAGTTGGGACTGAGGGAAAGGGAAGGAGGATGGGGAAAGATAGAGGAGAGAGAAGGTATGTAAGATTGGAGGAGGAGCAGGATTTCCTTACTTTTGCAGCAATCAGATCTGCTTAACTGCTTGTGGAACCACAGACCTATGAATAGTTGTTATGGATAGTGTGCATCTGGCAAAAGGTACTTTGCAGATTTTTGCAGGTTTCTTTATACAAATGATCTCCCAGTTACTGTGCGACTTTACAGTTCTGTAATGTATTACTAATCGCTCCTTTTTTTAAAAATATTTTTTTGCCCAGTCCCAGGCTTGACTTTCCATCTTTTATGGAATATTACCAATGTCCTTCTTGCTATGCATGAGTAGAAGCGTGCTGCCTTAGGAAGCTGCCAAGTGCTGTGATGGGATGTATCTGATTCTGGTGTTCTGTTGTTTTGGATAATTCTGGTTTTCACTCCAGATTTTAGGGTTTTTTTTCCCTCGAGATTGATTAGTCACAATTTACAGAAGGTCTCAGGAACAGGCAGTGTCCTCACTTGGAACTTACTGTTGTGGTTTAAACCCAACCACGCACCTCATTCACTCACCCCCTTTCTTGCCCTCCCCTGCTTCCAGAGGGATGGGGAGGAGAATCAAAAGAATGCAACTCCCACAGGTTGAGATAAGAACAGTTTAGTAACTAAGGTATAACACAAATCACTGCTGCTACCACCAATAATAATAATGATAAAGGAAATAAGAAGGGAAAAGAATACAGCATCTCACCAACCACCGACAGATAACTCACGACACCACACCCCAACTCAGCACCAACTGTAAAACCTCCTCCAACCCCGAGAGAGAACTAGGCCTTCAGGATAACTCCCAGTTACACCCTGGGCATGATGTGCTATGGTATGGAATACCGGTTTGGTCAGTTTGGGTCAGGTGTCCTATCCCTGCTTCCTCCCAGCCTCCACTTCTCCCTGGCAGAGCATGAGGCTCACAAAGTCCTTGGTTAGAGTAAAACATTCGAGCAGTAACTAAAAACATCCCTGTTATCAGTTTTGTTCCCAGGTTGAGTCAAAACACAGTGCTGCACCAGCTACTAAGAAGGAGAAAAACTGACTGCTATTGCTGAGCCCAGGACACTTACTCAGGCCCTCAACCTGGAAACAAGACCACTGCTTGTCCTTTTGCATACTCTTATTTGTAGCATGTGGTCTGCATTGAGATGCAGAAATGAGGCTTGGAATCTGTTTCCTGGATGGAGAGGCATTCATGCACTCACTAGTCTCTGAGTTATAATAATTCCAGCAAGTTTTTCTAAGGTTAGGAACGGAGTGCCCCTTGTCACTAACGAAACAGTGCTTGCAAGAAGCTGATATATTATAGTGAATTATTTTTAAATTCTGGGACAGAAGAAAAAATTCTGATGTTTTTTCTGCATGACATATTTGGACAATATTTTTTAAATAATGTTTTATATATATTATATTTAATCACAATGTCAGAGCAATTCAATGCCTGATCCAGAGGAAGTAGATGACTTCAATGGCTTCAATGACTTCCCAATGACTTCAACAGGCTTTTGATTAGGTTTTTATTTGCTAAGTAAATAATAGATAGAAGTTCAGTTTCCCACATGTACACAATCATAGTGTTATTATGTCCTAAGTAAAATCACGTATTCTTGCCAGTAACAGATTCTGGAATATGCTCAGGAGGAAAATGAAGTTTGATTGATACCTGTGTCTGTGAAGTGGTGTTGCTTACTGTGAAAGATCTCTTATTTTCAAGTACAGAATGGTCATTTCCCTTTCAACCCTAACCATTCTAAGATTCTATGCTGTTTTCAGAACTTCTGAGCACAAATACTGGCAAAAGACAAGATCCTTGGGATCACTGGCATAGTGGACAGAAACCCAGCCATTTGCTGGGGACGCACAATGTGAAGCCTCACATGCCACATGTGTTGAGAAGGGTTTCTTGGTAAAGAGGTACTAGATCTGCCCAGTAACTGTCAAGTTCTTGGTGGGCAGTGTGCTTTCCAAATCACTGATGTTAAATAAGCAAGCTTGTTCACTTCCTACTCTGTTGAACACACCAAGCTAAAAGGAGGCTGAGTGTCTCCTCAGTCCCAGCCAGCCTCAACTAGTCCTTTCCTTCACCCAGAACTCCTTCAACACCACCTGTTCAACCTGCTGTTTTGAAAACATCAGACAGGTCTTTGCTGTGTCTCTTATCAACAGATTAAGTGAACAGAACATTTGTGCAGGATTTAGCAGTACATCCCGCTGCAATCTGAACAAATGTGAGCTTGAGTTAATGGCATACTGAAGTAATGGATGGGTTATTACAGTGGTACTCAATAAAAGCTGCTAGAAGAGACAGGTCTTACTGCTTGCTTTTAGCATGTCTGGCTTGCCCTTGGAAAAGTCACATGCTCTTTCAGTAAAATAAAGTTAAATGGTTCCTTGGGTTTGGTTAGCCTGTAAATCTTTTTGGGGAAGAACTGTTTCTTATGATGTTCAGCACCTAGTGTATAAGTGCCTACAGTACAAGTGCCTAGAGATGCCTATAGTCACAAACTATGGAAGTATTTCAATTCATAGTATATGCTGATATTTATGAAAAAGGCCATTACAATTATATTGTGCAGGACAAGTAAGTTCTTACTTTTTTATAGGGTTTTTTTCTGACTTTTCCATGCAACCTTCCTATTCTTTACAAGGACTCCACAGAAGATTCTCTGATAATACTTTTATTTCAATAATCAGGGGAATCCCACAAAGAACATTGTCAATCCCACAATACTTTCTATTTTAGGGTGAAAAATGATAAGATGTGGTAGCAAAGACATTCCTTTTGTCTTTAGCTACATTTTTAATTTTTAATATGCATGCGTCTAAACCTGCAGAAAACAGATATGGATTTTTCTGCTTGTTTATCTAAATTCCAATCAAATGTTACTGCTACACTTCATTAAAAACAAGGCACTTGGATATGCACTGTTTACAAGTGGGAAATAACATAAATAAAACAGACCAAATAAGGGCTAGACCTGGTAAGAACAGGAAAGCTCTCATGGAAATGAAACTAATGATAAGAAACTCTGATGACTGTGTTCCTTCAAAACATTTTCTGTTGGATCAATGGGATGAAATAATTCTGATCCTAAGATATTAATTTGTGAAGGATTTTTTTT
Organism: Agapornis roseicollis; assembly: GCA_002631895.1. Lineage (NCBI taxonomy): Eukaryota > Metazoa > Chordata > Aves > Psittaciformes > Psittacidae > Agapornis > Agapornis roseicollis. The sequence goes on along the minus strand of NDXB01015097.1, from coordinate 94,769 downwards.
CTCTGATATTTTATATAGCTCGCAACAGGTATATTAATGTCTACTGAAACAGCAGCAACTTCCTCAAATCCTCTATTAAAGTAGAGTTGGAAAGGCAGTTTGAAGTACTTTTAAAAATTCTGTGTCTAAATTAGTCCTCAAACAAGGATATTACCGGTACTTTAAGTGTAGAGGAAGCTGTTTACTTATGTGCAAAAGGGTTTAGAAGACAGATTGCCAGTGGTGGTGTATCTGTGTTAAATCCTCTGAAACTTAACTTTCCAAGTAATGTTTCCAAGTAATATTTTCCTTCTATCCTCTTTACTTATCTCACAGAATAAAATTATTTTAAAATTGAGTATTTATTTGAATAGGTCCCCTACCTAAATTTGGAATGCCTATTTGATTTGTATTTTCTGATTACTATGTGGTTACTGTGGTTACACAAAATGAAGAGTGACTCCAAGCCAAGAGAAGCATAGCTATGGACAACCTACAAGTACCAGCATTTGAGATTTTTCTAAGCAAAACTGCTGCAGAGAATTTCATTCTTCTTAGTGTAGATCTCTGTCCAGAGCTGCACAGGCCCACAATGAGTGTTGCTTTTTCTTATCCTATTATAGAGGAGTTTTACTGTTGTTGATAGCAGCAGGGTAGGTGACACAACACTGTCTGGTTCAGTCATATCTAGTATCATGTTGGGCAGCTAGGAAAAACTAAATCAAGTTCACATACTCATACACCTCTTCATTCTACTTTCCTTTAAAGACTGCACTGTTTTTTTGATGTTAAATGAGTTCTGTCATTAACAAGTCCATTTAATTCTTAAAGCACTTGATAGTGCTGGTAGGGAAGAGGATGTGTTTTGCCTGTCATTTAACAGTGGTCTAGCCACTTAGGTATCAAAATAAAGAATGTATAATAATTACTCCTAAGAATATTCACTTCCAATTACAGTTGAATTGTTTGTTGTTGATTTGGGTTTGGTTTAATTTGTGCATGAGAAACAATAATGGTGCAATTGTAGTCTGGGAATATTCAAATACAAGAAGATAGTCTTTTACAGGCATTCAATCCTGGCATCTCATTGTCTATTGCTCTTTATGTTGTAAATCAGCCCACTATTGGGCATGAAACATAAGTCTGTGATCAGAAGGTATGATCTGTGCAAGGCCAGATGATGTATGGGGCAAGAAACTGTTTGACGTACATACACTGAATTGTGTGTCAGTAGCACTATAATATAATAGTCATAACAAAATAATATTGTAATTGTCTTCCTTGTTCTAGCTGTTTGATTTTGCTTGATACTTGGATACATATACAAAACTAGTATTTCTTGCAGGTCAGCTATTTGCATTTCTGTTCTTTTGTTCTTTGACTAACATTTATACCTTCATAATGCAATGCAGAAGTTACATTTCCATGGCAGGGGAGGGCACTACATGACCTTTAAAGGTGTGTTCCAACCCAAATCATTCTATAAGTCTAAAAAGCTGCTGCCCACATACACCTTCCTAGACAAATGTATGCTAAAGAGTTCTGCATCCATGTAAACAAGAACATTTATTCTGTATTATTAGAGAAAGTGGTATCCGCATTTTAAAGTGTTTGAGGTAGATAAAAATCAAGCAGGTTTTTTTAAGTTTATATTTTGGGTTTTTTGAGGTGCCTCACATTTTTCTTATCACTAGGAATAAAAGGAAAACAGAACTTACCCAGTGAGTGATGGAAATCTATGTAAACAAGTTGATGTGTGAAAAGAAGGAAACAGTACTGACTTAAATAAAAAAATAGGTGGGAAAACAATACATGCAGTAACCTCAAAATCCTGAAGTTCTTTTTAATCTCTGCCCCTCTGGAAGGGAAACTTTAGAGCAACTTGTAGTACACGGCCTTATGCTTATCCTTTCATATTTTAAGGTAGGTCCCTCTAACAGAAAACACTGGTAAAGCAAGTAACCTTTTTAAAATAGACATTTAAATAAGATATACCTCTAGGAAAATTCTAACTTCCTTTTTTCTTTTTCATATAAAGACTCCTTGCTTTTCTATGAAATCATGTGATTTCTGTCTTGCAGTGTGGCAATATCATTTCATCAACACAGGTCACAATAAGAGTACCTGAAAACTTCAGGAAATTGAATGCCTGAAAATCTAGTCTGGAGAAATATAAAATAAAAACATGAAAGTCCACATAGCTCATGTTTTTTTCTTTCTGTCCTTTGTTCATTCTTGTAAATTCTCACTGTCTTTTGGATAGCTGCTGGCATAATTTGTTTCTTCTTCCAACTAATGAAGGTAAGAATAGCTGTTCTACAGTCCTCCATTTTTGAAGGCAAAGACATTTAATACCAAACTTAAGATCAGTCATGGTTTTATGTACTGTTAACTGTTTCATACTGTATGTCTAGAAGATGTGGATAAACAGAATGCTTGGGGACATAACTGCAGATTAATAATCTCATCCATTTCCTGTGGTATGTCTTCAAAGACAGGTCCTTGTCAGACAGCAAAAATGATTTAAAGAAAAGTCTTATTTCCTATTTTCTTACTTGTTAGTAATGCAGTATTTCTGTGTATGTGAGCTCTCCCTAACCAACAGTGTACAGTAATCTGTAGCAAGTATGTAAAGTGATATGTGAGATGTGATATGCAGAGTTATAAGAGTGAACATTTTTAGCGAGGAATATTCCCAACAGGTTTAATTTGTGAACCCTTTTTTTTTAGCCCCAGTCTTTAACTCTGAAGATTAAAGTCAGTCTCCAGAGTGACTCTTGCAGATTTGCTGTTTGGGGTTCTTTTCCTTATCTGAAAGGAATTTTTATGAGTGTCACCTGTTCTGCCTGTACTCTCTTTGCGATGTATGTTTACTTTTATAACACCATCAGTTAAACCTTGTAAGGTGAGCTGAGACCTTTTAAGATCTAAAAAGAAAACCAAAATAAATAAAAAACTCCAGAATAAGGGTGACAATGACAACCTTGAATCAATTTAAAAAAAAAAAAAAATAAAATTAAAAAAAGTTGAGACCCGATGTCCTGGAGTCCAAAATGTATTTAAGCACCAAACCAGGATGGCCCAGGAAGGAGGCTGAAAGCACTGTCACAACCGTCCTTTAGGTTGATGTTCCAGCACCATAGTTCTGCACCAGAAGTACTCCAGCAGGGCCATTAGCATCAGGGAAAATTCAGCTTTCAGAGTACATCAGCAGCACATTATAGTATTGTGATCTGATAAAGAAAAACGGGGACTGTCTTCCCTGTCAGGCAGCTCAGCTGACACTCTCTGGAGTACAAACCCAGTGAACTTGAAAACTGAGGAGTTAATTTCTCAGGAACAAAGGTGACTGCTTGGTTTCCATCCAAAATCCATTTCACCGTTGATGTGGTTTTAATTTTTAAGGTTTTTTATAACAGTCCACAAATCAAAATAATGGATATTTTCCAGCCCATTCTTTAATTTTAATATTTAATAATAAGCTAAATAGAGTCCCAGGAAATGAATATCTTTTTAAAAGACAATTAAAATTAAGTAATTAAATACCCATTGCTTTTTTGTTGCAATTTTTTTTTTTTACTCCATTGTTTAAAATTCATTATAAGAAACTCAGTCATTCAAAGTTGTTGGGTTAAATACAGTTGTTCTGTTCATCTAGAAAGGTGGCAGTCCTAACCAATATTCACTCGATGTTTTGACCTCGGCACTCTCTATTTTCTTTATTAGTATAGATGTAGTCTATCATACTGAAAGAAAATGGCTCCATAAACTGATTGCATGGTAATTCAAACGATTTCACAAGGGACAGTTCTTTCTTCCTGGCCTGAAAGGTGTCAGTGTACTCATTTGTAATGGCTTCCCCAATGGCAACAATGGTTGCTTCCTATTGCAACCAAAGGGTTTTTAGTTCCACATGTTTTCCTTGTTATTTCTGGTTTTTAAAGTGTTCAGTCCAAAGTGCTGGCCAAAGCAATGGGGTACCATATTGGCTCTGGAGTTGAAGGGGCATGGCAGCAGGCACAGGCATTTCTACTGAGCTTCTGCAACCACAGCACTTACAGTATTGCTAGGCTCAATTACAGTTATATGAAAAGTAATACTTTTTTAAACAGACACTTCATACAAGGTATGTTCCTTTATTGCAGCACTGATTTTCACTTGGCCTTGGCTTAGTCTAACTTGTTTTCTCTTGCCTGGTTCTTACATTATGTATTACTTGTATCAAAATACCCTATAGAATCTGGGAGACCATCATAAGGAAAGGACAATAGCTATTCTAAAGAATTTATGATCTGAATGGAAAGGCATTTCTGTTTCACAGATATGGCATGAACCAGAGGAAGGTTAAGTCTGGAGTTTCAATGCATTTTGAAACTACTTAATTTGAAACATTGAGCCCTTCAGAAACCTGGCTGCAAAAACCGGACTAGGGCTGGGGAGTCATGCGCGTATCAGGCAAAAGAACAGTGGTAGAATTTGGAGCAAACCATTCAGTTCAAAATTCTGGCTCATCTTCCTTTCTTTGGACTCATGTCTTCAGCAGGAACAATCAGAGAAGGGGTGGTCACTCTAAACTTACAGAAGCATCAGCTTCCTTGCAAATGACACCTTTTATTTGCATTCTGCTGGATTCTCCAAACAGGACAATCTCCCTAGTGTCAGGATGGGTCCTGTCTGAGCGAAAAGGAGTTATCCCACTCTTTTGAATAATGGTGAGAATATCCAAATTTCTTTTTTCTCTCCTTAATTCACAATTAAAAGCAGTATAAAATAGAAAGTGATGAAAAAACTCTCCCTCTGCATCTGACTGGATGGGCTTCAGAGAAAAGGTTTTCCTCTTGGAATCTAAGCCATTAACAACTGCTAAAACAAAGAAGTTCAGACAAAATCTTCATGTTTGTTTCCTGCACAGTACAGTCTTTCTTTGCTAGACCAAGTTACTGACAGTTGCAAAACTTTCTTCTGCACAAAAGCAATAAACTATCCAGGTCTAGAGGCTGTAAGCCTGGGAGAGGCAGGTGGTCCATTCACTGGTATACACTGCTCCCAGAGTACACTTAGCTGATCACATACTCAAGTTCCCCTGGCTTCTCTTGTACATTTTGTATTGTGGATCCTTTCAATAGATATGACACTGTAGCAAAAATTTACAAGAAGTCACCTGCAGGTTTAGCTTGACAGGGCTGTCTTTCAGAACCCACCTATTCTCGTCCTTCTCAAAGAGAAGCTGAAGCCTATGTGGAAGATGCAGCCATATTGGCACAGCAGCATACAGAGATACTAACAGAGTATCTTTGTCTCCCATGAGATCCTCCAAAGCCTCTTGAAATTCATCTTAGCTCTCAGAATTAGTTCCAAGTCTGGTAGGTCCTGTTTTCTGCCTTTGCACAGTCTATTAAAGGCTGTTTCCTAGAATTCCCCTGAATGTGATTCTTGTTCCTATTTGACAGGAAAGACTTCTATGCAGACAACTGTGAAAGTCTATCAATGTTATAATAATACATCACTAAATTTTAAGCAAAGAACATTTTACCACACACTTTTATCTACTGGTATTTAAATGTCAGTGAAAAAGGATATTTGCAAACACTTCCAGTTAATTCTGCAGTACTAGCTTATGCTGAGCTACCTCAGTAAGGCATCTAAGTACTTCTTATCACTATCAGCAATCATGAGATATAGGTCTTGAAAACAAACAGCAGCAATAAAAACCCTTCCCTGTGAAAATACTCTACACTGTGATATAAACTGCATGTAGTTGAATGTGAAGCACACCTCATTTTGTGGTGTTTCTATAAATAACATTAAATTATGCACCAATTAAATGTGGTGTTTATTTTGTCAACTTCCACTTTCCAAAGTGACCAAGTAAGGATTTGGGGTTTTGTAGGTAAAATCCTCTTCTATAGAAATTAATAGCTTTTTAGAGACTGGCCAGAGTAAAGTTTCTTTTCTGCTTCTAATAATAAATTATAACAATTTGAAGTTTCAGCTTATCAGTACTGCATTTCCATCAGGTCCTTAATGCAATACTTAATTACAATACTTAGTGTTACAAGTTACATATTAAAGGCACACGGTCGAATATTTTTTGTGGCTTGCTTAAGCTCCAGTCTTATGCTTTAACTACATCTCACTATACACAAGTTTTATATATAAAGCTGTAGGCAGAATCAGGGTAAAGGAAACACCAGGGTATGTGGATTTAGGCTTTAGGGTGCACTACATGGGTGGTAAGGAGTGAGTATGTTAATACTGGCAAGTGAATGTCTCACAACTCAGGGCCAGAGTCTGACAGCGGATATGCTGCTATAAGTCCAAAGGAAAACCTTTGGAATAACTGGAAGTTTTGCAAGTCACTGCAGAAACAGAATAAATTGGTATCATCGTCTGCCCATAAATGCATGGGATCGGCTACCTTAAAGAGAGTGCAGGCAGCTGTTTAATATGTGCCCTGACCCAGGAGTGAAAATGCCACAGGGAAAGAAAGAAAGCAGATGAAAGAAACACAATCTGTTGTAACAAAGAAGAGCCTGAATAGTAACTTAACTGGGGATTAGCATTTGCATTTGCAAGTAATATGTCTGTTACGTTTGCATTTGCAAGAAATGTTGCAAATGGAAACTCTAAGCACAAAGAGACGAGTGAGAAAGAAAAAGAAAAGGAAAATACAATAATTCCAATAATTTATATGGAATGTATTATGCTCATTAGAAAGAATATGTAACAGATATCTCATTTCTCTTTTTTGCTTGCCAGGAAACAAATTTTTATTCCAGGGTAAGCCCCAGGGTTTTTATAATACAACCATAGACAATAAACACTACGACTGACCCCATTGTTTGGAGAGTGTTTTGGCTTACTACCAAAAGACACAAAATCTGAAGAAACCATTATAGGAAAACAGAGAAATAAGCCAATTTCAAGAACAGAAAGGGATTATTGTCAAATCTGTGTCATTTACGTAAATTTGGGATTTTTCAGTACCATCATTATGCTTCTGTCCTACAAAGGTTCATTTTGATGTTTATTGTTGGAGCTTATGAAAGCTGAGAGTCCAGCCTCTGTTTCTCTTTTCCCCCAGTCCCCTTCTGATACAGCATCTGATTCCTTCAAATTTGGGGGAATGGTGGCATCAAGAACAGCCGCATCTTGGTCCTCCTACAGCCAAGGAGCTGTTACACGTCAAAGAGGGAAGAGAATCAAAAAACTAATTTTATTATTATGTTTATATATTTATTATGTTTATTATATGTTTTTATATATATAACATATATATGTTTATTATATGCTTATATATTTATTATTATTATTAATATTATGTTTTCCCACTGTTCCGTGTTTACCAAACTAGCCAACAGCAGATGTGGCCTAACTTGTAAATAGAGAACCTGATCCAAAGTCCACTGAAGTCCCTAGGAGCTGTGTATACATCAGAATCATGAAAATCAGCTTACACAAACCATTTTTATACAAAAATTTTAAAACTTACCAGAAAATGGTAAGGTTTCTTTCTGAGAAAAAAGCAGTCTTTAGATAGCTCAGGGTTGCAGGTTTTTTTGGACCACAGTCTGTTCTATAGCACTGTATGGCAGGGGGATCTTTTTTTCAGTACTCTTTGAACCAGACCTTAAAACACAGGCACAGCAATATCAGTACCAACTGGTCAATCAGTACATGATTGCTTCTTCACACCTATGCTCAGTTGGAAGGCATTCAAGACAAGCCCAAATTTATACCAAAATATTTGCCATGTGTTTCAGGTATAATAAACTCTGAACACAGCAGAAGAGATTTTATGTCCAACATTTCCTGCAACCCCACATTCTATGTGACAGCATTGCTTCAGTACCTTCAGCAAAATAGCTTCAGCCAGTGAAGCAAATACAAGCACCTCATGAGGTGTGGCTAACTTTCGAGTGCAGCCTTTTTCCTTTGCTGTTTTTTTTATAGGTGACATAGGAGCCCTTGTTGGTCCTGCAGTTAACTTAATAGACTTGAAGCTGGTAGAGAGCAAGTGAAACAGAAACATGGCATTTGTTAGATTTTTGATCCCCTGCTTTGTGATTGGCACTGATATTGCTTTCTCTTGCCAGAATACGGATGACTTTGTAGGAGCCAGTTCTCCAGGGGACATTGTTATTGGAGGCTTGTTTGCAGTTCATAGTGAAATGATGCATCCAGAAGAACATCCCATCAAGCCAGTCATTCAGAATTGCGCTGGGTGAGTAATACTTGAAATTATATATATAACAAAGAAATGATCACTGGTATCAGGCATGTACCCCTTACATTAAGATCAGAAAAATCTGGTCCTCTTGCACTTCTTAGTCTGTAAGAAGACCTTGGACATCACATAAATTGTGTAAAATAATACACTATAACAAAGTATGGCAAAGTTACAATGAAAAATACTGTGGCTGCCTCAGGAAAGAAATGAGCACTGGATCCTGTTTTAATCTTCATGTAAAACCAAATAGCCCTGGAAGTTTCTGAATCATGTCTGAAGTACTCTATTGTGCAGTTGTTCATTATTTGTTATGAAGTTGTACCTACAAGATTTGAACACAGACAGAGTGCTCAATTTTTCCTAAGCACATACTAAAATAATCCCCTCACTTCATAGGGCAGCTCAGCTGTAATCTATCTATGCTGGCTAGATCATAATTACTGTTTTAATTACTGTAATTATTACACTTTGTATCATAATTGTGGCATTATGTTAGACTACATAAAACACAACATGCCACATATGCATTCAGGTTCAGACTGTGCATCAGAATATTTATTTCATGGGCTCCAAATCCTACTGTGCTTGAAACAAATTTTGCTGGAAACAATGCAAAGGAAGCGTGGTGGAAAATTTTAATTTTAAGCATTTTAAAACAAAGCTTTCCTAAGCCCAGGAATTCCAAAAATGCATTTTCTTTAATTTTGATACAGGTGCAAATCTTCAAATTTTCATTGAATTTTACATGCAACTTAATCCCACATCTGAATCTAATAACCACCCAGACATGCAGGTATCCATGTGGATTTATTTCAAAATGGTGATGAAGTTCAAAATGGTGATGAAGTTCAAAATGTTGTCAGTCTTCCATTATTCTTTTATGGAGTCATAAAGTGCCTCAGATCCATCTGAAATTAAATTTAGTTGGCACGACTTGTAAACTTCAGAGAAGCTTGCCTGAAAGGAGGGTAGCTCGTACTGTGGACACTCTGGGCTAACACAGTTCTGATTAAGAGTCTCAGTATCTACTGGAGATAAGGGGAATAGATGTTCTAACTTTATCAGGTCTAGAGAGGATTTTGGGAAAATCAGTGCAAGCACTAAAAGACCTCAACTTCTGAAATATTTTCTTCTCTTCTGACATATTTGGTCTTTTCTTTACTTCATTCTTTTGTTTAAATAAAAAAGTAAATTTTTATATAAACTTACTGGGCAGAGGAAGTAACTTGCAATAGATTCACCGACTTTGACAGGTGCTTCCTGAATATATCAGTTGCAAATTTTCACGTAATATGAAGTTTTATTTTTAGTACCCGGTTATTGGTTGTTGTGGTTTGGTTTGGTTTGGTTTTTTTTTGAAAACAACTTTTGTTCAGGTATATTTTAAGTTTTTTGTGTTTATTTTGCTTAATCTCCAATTTAGATGAGGCAAAAATACACAGTTTCTAGTCTTTGGTACACTAAAACCCAAGCAAATCACACAAAACATTCTATCACTTCTCTTCAGTAGTTGTCAAATCCTAAGGAATATATTCAAAATGGACTTTGCTTCAGCCTTGTTCCCAGCAATGGTTTTCTAAAATTAAACTTCTGTGTTTCCTGACAGCTTTGAAATTCAAATTTTTCTTCAGACACTTGCAATGATACATGCCATCGAAATTATCAACAACTCAACGCTGCTCCCTGGAGTTACTCTGGGCTATGAAATCTATGACACATGTGCAGAAGTTACAAAAGCCATGGCATCTGCTCTGAGGTTTCTGTCTAAATTGAATTCTTCTGAGGATGTTGTGGAGTTCAAGTGCAACTACTCAGACTACATCCCAAGAATTAAGGCTGTCACTGGAGCCACCTACTCAGAGGTGTCGATGGCAGTTTCAAGGCTGTTGGCTTTGCAACTAATCCCACAGGTAGGTTTGAGGCACTTATTTTGGTTTGATCAGAGAGGGCCACATTTACCAGGTTTAGAATAAAGGTTTAGCTCTGATCACTGGGATTGCAAAAGCCACACCTCCTATAGAGCAGGATTTGGCTCAACCTAAGGACATCAGGAGGGGTGGGATTCAGCTCCAAATGAAGGGCTTGGTTCACTTGACCAAACAGAGGCAGTAAGGGATATTTTATATGCCCAAGGCACATACCTCTGAGTGCTATTTCAGGATGATGCTGGGCTCATACTAGCCTGGCAGTGCCATTAGTCAGTTCTGAATGACAATGCCACTTACTTCAGTGTGCCTTGGGTGACACTCAAGGGTGTTACTCAGGCAGCAAAGTTTCACCCACCATGTCTAGACTGGTTGGTGGTGAATATGACAACATGCAGTCTCAAGTGTGGGGTGGGGAAGGAATCAAATCAAATTTGGCCAGCAAGTTGGAAATTCTCTCCTGCCTGAGAGAGATTAGACATTGGAGTCTGTCATAACTGTAGGCAGGGAAGTGAGGAATATTGCTCTTAAACAGTTTTACTCCTGTTACTCTTCGAACAGTCGTAGAAGAGAAAGAACACAACCCTTCAAATTCACACCAGTTCTGCACAAAACATCCTTCTCTATTTCTGACCTCTCTAGGACTAGTGGTCCCTCACTTGCACTCAGGCTGGTGCTTACATTTCCACTTTCACTACTGTAAACCAATTGCGGTCCAGGCCAGAATGAACAAGGGAAAAAGAGATGGACTTTCACGCCATCCTCTGTTCCATGTTAGGTTGGGCAATTTGAGATAAATTACCTCACTGCAATATACATGGTAACCAAACACATGGAAAAGACATGAAATCTGAACCAAACATAACTTTTAACTGAATCTTTTCTTCTGCAGCGGTAGGAAGTAATTATGACCTTCAGCTCCACCACAGGAGCTATAGTAAGTATGAAATCTAAAATGCCACACTTGAACATCATATAGAGGCAAGTGATGAAACAAATCTGCTTGGGAATGCAGAAATGAAAAAGGTGACCCACAGGGATTTCTTACCAATGTCATCTGTAATCTTCTGACACCAGTAAGATTTAGTACACCCCTCCAAACAGGTGACTCTCATTTTGGAAAGCATGTATTTAAAGAACAGTCAAGCAATGTAGGAAAGTGTAAGAAAAAAAACCTCCTGCAAACAAATAGGAAAAGATTAAAACTAGAAAGCTTTAAACAACAGTGTTCTATTTACATTTTTCTAGCTACATTCACAAGAAAAAAGGTAGCAAACTGTTTATCTAAAAATGTTTTAGTATTCTGCAGTATTGGTTACTGTTTGTTTTTCTGGAAGGTTCTAACAGACTTAAAGATCCTTTTAAAATATTATAATTAAATCTTGGAGACAAAACATATACATATGTGTGTGTACATGTGTAAGTGTTCAAACAATAGTTGATGCTTCCAATGTTTTAAATATTGTTTTGAATAGCAGGTTGATGGTATCTGAATAGAGTAGAACAAAATCATTATACCAGCATAATTGTCATTCCCATTTTGACAAGTTTTGTTCTCTGCCTTCCCTGAATTATGTGGATGAGAATAAAAGTAGTGAGAGTGGTAGTGGACATGAGTCTGCATCCTAAGAGCAGGGGGAGGGAACCTGCCCCGTTTGGCTGCACCTCACAGACGCTCACTCACAGGAGGAGGGAGCCTAGGTCAGGCTGGATGAAAGAGGAATCGTGACAGCCTCAGATCTCTTGCTGTTCATTGAAGGAGACCACCTCCATAACTGAATTGTTCACTCTTCCTAGGTCAGTCCTGCATCATCAGCTGAAATCCTCAGTGACAAAATCCGGTTTCCTTCTTTCTTCAGGACTATCCCCAGTGATTTTCATCAGACAAGAGCAATGGCCCACTTGATCTGTGAGTCAGGGTGGAATTGGATTGGAGTAATAGCCACTGATGATGACAATGGGCGGTTCGCTGTGGAGAGCTTTGGGGTCCAGGCCATGGCAAACAATGTTTGCATAGCTTTTAAAGAAATGCTGCCTGCCTACCTCTCTGACAATACCTTTCACACCAAAGTTGATCATGCAGTTGAGAAGATTGTCAAGGAAACCAGAGTAAATGTTATTGTTGTCTTTATGAGACAGTTCCATGTGCTCAAACTATTTAAGAAGGCAATTGAGAGGAACGTAAATAAAATCTGGATTGCAAGTGATAACTGGTCATCTGCAGTCAAAATCAGTACCATTCCCAATATCAGACAGTTGGGAACCATTGTGGGATTTGGATTTAAAAGCAGAGACATCTCCGCTTTTCAAGACTTTCTAAGAAAACTTCATGAAATGCCCACTGACAACAACAAGTTTCTACGTGAATATATTATGCTTTTGTCAGTCTGTGCACACCTGGAATATTATGATTTTCAAGCATGCATTTCAAGCCAGTCCCAGGATGATCTACTGCAAAATGTTGAGAATAAACATCAGATCTGGAAAGATGATTTTTTGAATGCTAACATTGAACCAGGATTTATCCATAGTACTGTACTTGCTGTCTATACCATTGCTTATGCCATTAAAGGGCTATGCAAAAACAGAAACTGCAAGGATCCCTCTGCCTTCACTCCGTGGGAGGTATGATGTCAGTTCTTTCAGGTCTCTTTCCCTTTGCATAACTTTCATCTCATTTTTGCTCCCACATTTGCAGATTTACTAGCTTGGTCCTCTTACTAAATCAGTTTTTATTCTTGTTCCTGCTTTCCTTCACCAACTGAAATCACAGACTATGTGCAAGAGCAGCAGTATCTAACTGCTGCAGAGACAACAACTAGACTCCAGATTTGTCTCCCTTTTGGCCCATGTAGATGCAGAGGTGCTAAGCCATGGTTGTGTTCTGCTGTGGATAGAGAACAATTAATGTATTTCACATACAGATAGGTAACTGATAATCAGTAACTGCATGCTCACCATCTCCTAGGCCCCACAGCAGTGGCTGTAAATGCACAAGCTCCACAAGCATTAGAAAGGATCTTTACCTGCTGGACTGCATTAGCTACCCTAATGTTTTCCCTGCCATCTTCAAAGAGCACACAGCTTGGATGAAGGTTCCAGTCTGTAGGATCCTTACTGGAATGTCTTGTGAGCTACTCATGTGAGATAGAATAAAATGTATTGTGTGCAGATTTGTGTGCAGTTCTGGTGTCCTCAACATAAAAAGGACATGGAGCTGTTGGAACAAGTCCAGAGAAGGGCCACGAGGATGATCAGGGGACTGGAGCATCTCCAATATGAAGACAGGCTGAGAAAGTTGGGGCTGTTTAGCCTGGGGAAGGCTGTGTGGTGACCTGATAGCAGCCTTCTAGTATCTGAAAGGGGGCCTATAGGGATGCTGGGGATGGACCCTTCATTAGGGACTGTAGTGACAGGACAAGGGGTAACGGGTTCAAACTTAAGCAGGGGAAGTTTAGATTGGATATAAGGAAGAAATTCTTTCCTGTGAGGGTGGTGAGGCACTGGAATGGGTTGCCCAAGGAAGTTGTGAGTGCTCCATTCCTGACAGTGTTCAACGTTAGGTTGGACAAAGCCTTGGGTGGAATGGTTTAGTGTGGGGTGTCCCTGCTTAAAGCAAGGGGGTTGGAACTAGATGATGTTAAGGTCCTTTCCAACCCTAACTATTCTATGATTCTATTCTATGATTCTATGTATAGTCAATCTACAGTTGACCTGTCAGGTGTTCAACTACTAGTGATTGGTCCTTATGATTTACGACATCACCTTCAAGCTAGAGCCAGAGCCCACAACAGTCTACCAAGGGGCACACAGCCATGTTCCAGTGCTAGGCAGAAGAGAACCCTGTGCCACGCATCCAGTGGAAACAAAAGGACAAGATTTTGGATCCTGGCAAGCTCTTGCCCAGGATTCAGATAATGCCCAATGGCTCTCTTGTGATTTACAACACACATGTATTTACTTGTCCATTTTTTCCCTCAGCTTCCTTTTTTCCAATAGAAGAGAGGATGAAGTGACAGAAAATCAAAACCTTCATGTGTATTTTTGTCCAAAAACTTGGAAAATTCCAACCAAACCAAAGCAGCACTTTATCCAAGAGCCACTTTTGTCAATGAAGTGCTCTGTGGAAAACAAAATTGAAACCAGCCCTGGTCCACAAAGTTAAACTGGCTGCACCACATCCAGTATCTCAGCAGATGTTTGGTCCACAAACCACTGCAATACATAGCAATGAGTGCTCTCGACAGATGGGGATATTGCAGGATAGGAGCATTCACCAAAGAATTTCAATTTTCCCCACTCTCTCTCCCTGCCCCATCTCTCTCTGTCCCTCTGTCTGCCCCCTCTCTTGAATTCAGGCTATTTCCTCCATAATGAATCTTTACTTCTAAGTGAAAATGCAACAGACTATTTCTCTGTCTGATCTTAATTTATACTGAAGTGACTGGTAAAAATATTAGACAAAATCTTTCAGATGGATGAGGTACTTGTTATCAAACTTTATCAGGTGGGAAAAGAAGAGGAAAATCAGACAAGTAAACCTGGCCTGACCTTTTACCCAAGAACCTGCTCACAAGTATTCACTTTTACACACTTTTACTCAGAGGATTAAACAAAAGTTAATTTAAAAGTCAAACAACCACTGAAACACTGACTTGCTCTGACCTTTTATCCTCTGTCAGGGCAGGTCAAACCAAGATAGGGGATTTGAAATAATAATTACAAAATTAAAAAAAGTCTGACTTTTACATGAATTTGTAAACGCAAATGGGACAAATTCAGGACTGCTCTGCAGGGGATACAGCTCTACAGAGCTGCATGTACACCATTGCAGAGTTAAATCCCAAATCACCCAAATTGAAACTCCTATTAAAAGGCTAAGAACTCATGAAGAACACTGAGGCATTCTCCCTGTGCTGTTTTCATAATGCATTTTCTGTATCTCAAAATGAAATCCTCTAGTAAATGGATATATATGCATAGAGCTTAAGATGCAACTAATCCATATCCCACATCACATACAGAAAAATGGAATTCATTGGTGCTACAGACTTTGCAAAACTAGCCATCAGTTACATTAAAATGATGCTGATTAATTAGCCCTTTCTGTCTGAAGCTCGAGATGTATTGCAAAAACTCTGTTATTCCCATATTGTTGTAGAAAGTGGAAAAGTGGAGAAAGACTAAATTACTAGCCTGAGTATATAAAAAATCCCTATTCAGTCCCACATAACTATGCCACATCCAGCTCAAATGCAGTACTGTTTAGAAGGACACTGTGGTTCTTCATAAATTGGCATAGATGCAGTAAGAGTACCTGAATTTTCAANAGAAATGAGAAGTCTTTCTTACAGCATTCTTGCTACGTGAACAAAAAAGGTTAAATGAGAGTGCCTCCAAATTCGGCAAACAATGTGTATTTAGAGAGGGAAATGGAAAAAAAAAAAAAAAAATACCAAAAATTTAAAAAAAAAAAAAAAAAAAAGAGACGTTATACATGAAAAATAATGGTATGTTATATACACAAGATGTGTTCTGTACATATATGTTCATTAAATAATACAGATATCACAAATGGATCCGTCTAAGAGCTTGCTTTTCAAAGCACATTTAAATTCATTCTTTCACCAGAACCTTGGGTTTTTTTCTTGTTAATTAATCCTTGTTGCCAAAAATCACTAGACCTGCAAAAGCATAAAGTCTTTGCTTCAGTTCAGAACCACAGTAGGTAATGAAAGCCCTTCTGTGGTCTCCCTATGAATTGGGAGTGAGTTACAGGCCTTAACCTGTCTTTTTCTAGCTTCACACAGAAATTTTTGATCTGGCTGTTTGTGATGAGGGGGACAGAAATGTATCCCTGTTGAATGGAATCGGTTTTGATATTTCCTATAATCTATGAAATATTCCCTTGCTGTTTATTTCTATTGTGCCATTGATAACTTCATCTGAGCAGGCTGGCACATACTGTTGATAGAACAGTTCCGAGTCTGACCTTGCAGTACACAGTATCAGTCAGAGTCACAGCTGAAAACATGTTACACATTTCCAGACACCTAGGAGAGCTTACTCTGGGAGCAAACCTTACTCGTACTAATTATGGTGAAAGTAAAGTAGCAGCAGGATCATTGCTCACAACTGTTCCTTACAAGAAGAGGAGTTCCAAAAGGCCATTAGTACTTGCAAGCAAACAAAAGTCTTTTCTTTCCCATTGTCACACCAAAATTTACAAGGCTGGAAAAAAAATGCTAACATGAATATTTGTACACACCGCATAGAGTTAAGAAATGATGATTCATTTTAATTGATAGATTCTTGAGGTCAACAGGACTGTCTAAATAATGCAATTCCATGTCTAACACCAAATTAAACAGTTTTAAAAAGTTGGTTTTATTGTTAAGATTTCTTTTACTTCTAAGAAGTAACATTTCTTTTCAACTTGACATTCACATAAAGGGGTTAAACTACTAAGTTTATCCCACTGACATGATACGGATGTATGTTATCATTCCTTATGCTTATGTTCAGCTCCTTGAAGAACTTAAAAATGTTACAGTCATTTATGATGGTAAAGAAATCAAGTTTGACTCCAATGGAGACATGAGCACCAGTTACGATGTATTTCTTTGGAAAGAAATTGATGGCCACATGAAAATCACCACTATGGCAGAATACGACCCACGGAAAGGTGACTTTATCTTTGAGGATGAAGAGAAAAAAAAGGCATTTCTGGATTTAAAGGTAACTTCTGTTTTCTTGACATGTGAAATTTGTTTCATGTGTTTTCTTCTCCCCCCAGTATTTACAACTGAAGTATGTGTCAGCTAGAAATCTCTCTTGTGATTTCATGTTCTCCTTTTAGACCAAAGAGCCCTCTCAAGGGTATATTTGACCTTTCATGCACTTTCATGCATACTGAGAAGCATGTTACCCTGTAAACAGGCTCAGTGATTTGAGACCAAGTTATTTCTCCAGAATGTTTGTAGGAGGTTTCCCAAGAGGAGAACTTATGTCTGTCCTAAGGATGCTATTCCCATGTCCCTCAGGACTGTTGCTCCATTTTACAAAAATTGTCTTTGGAAGGAGGACTTGAATTGAGACCTGAGAGAAAGCCCTGATCACACACCCTGGAGTGGTGCTGCATGACTCAGAGTTGAGCTGCTGAGGTTCAGGAACATTAGAGCTGTGGTGCAGAGCACCCATGCAGGTGTTTCTCCTGAGCCCAGATATCTCACATGGCTCAGAGCAGCTGAGCAGGGTTTCAGGATTTTGCTTGGGAAGCAGTCCACTCACATCCCTCATCAGATGGGATTTCTTTAGAGCTGATCCCCAGGAGAACTAAGTTCCAGGTTCAAAGCTGGATGAGACACCTTGCTCTGGATTTTAAAGGTACAGATGATTCCACTGATGGACAGTCACTGTCAAAAAGTAAAATTGCCAAGTAGGTAATGCCCCATCCTGTCACTTGCTGACTGGGCAGAAAAAATGCAAGAAACATGGAACCTACACTGCCTTTCTCCAGCATCATTGTCCTACTCTCTCACAATATGTTTAATACAAATAGAGAGTTCAAACTGCAGAATTCCTGGAGGTTTATTTTAATGTTTCTTAGTAGTTAGTTAAGCCTGAACTGATTTGTTGTTGTTCTCTGCACACTGCAGAAGGTTCAATCAACATGCTCCCAGCACTGCACACCAGGACAGATGAAAAAGGTTACAGGAAGTCCACACACGTGCTGCTATGAGTGTGTTTACTGCCCAGAAAACCATTACAGCAATCAAACAGGTAAGGACTGGTGATCCAAATAAAGGCTTATTTAGACATCAATACAATGGTTTTGTTTGGGTATAATGTGCCCTGGCAACATTGGATATAATTTTGGAGTAGGATTAAAATATTTGTTTATGCTCTATTTCCCAAATATGAGTGTTCAGCCTATAAAACTCTGTTTAAATGCTTTTTAGAAGACCAAACTACAAGCAATTAGATTGTCCAGCTGACTAGCATTATCCTTTGTTAGGATGGAAAGTCTGGCTGATTCATCAGAGACTGATTCTTGTTTCCATCCTTATGCAGTACACCCAGCCGAATAATGAAGCATTTTTTTTATGATGATGGTGAGACATTAAGTTGTTGGTGCCTCATCCCTTGCAGTGTTCAAGGCTGTGTTTGACAGGGCTTGAAGCAACCTGATCTATTGGAAGGTGTCCCTGCCCATGGTGGGGGGTGGAACTGGATGATCTTTAAGGTCCCTTCCAACCCGAACCATTCTATAAGTCTAGGAAGTTCAAGGGTGATGCATTTTGCTTACCAGTTAGGGTTCTTTTGTCTTACCAGGGAGTACTACAAAGTTTGATATTTTGTATTATCAACACTGACATGTATTTTACCACTAGGTCATTTACAGGTTTGAGAAACAAAACAAAACAAAACAAAACAAAAAAAAAAAATTAAAAGGAATATTAAATATGGGAGAGATGGAATTAAGAAAATTGTGATGCGATGTACTTTAATACCCTGAGAGCAGAGGGAAATTACNGGAAGTTCAAGGGTGATGCATTTTGCTTACCAGTTAGGGTTCTTTTGTCTTACCAGGGAGTACTGCAAAGTTTGATATAACTGTACAGTAATATTTTGTATTATCAACACTGACATGTATTTTACCACTAGGTCATTTACAGGTTTGAGAAACAAAACAAAACAAAAAAAAAACAAACAAACAAAAACAAAAAAAAAATTAAAAGGAATATTAAATATGGGAGAGATGGAATTAAGAAAATTGTGATGCAATGTACTTTAATACCCTGAGAGCAGAGGGAAATTAATTTTTAATTCAAACAATTGTGAAATTTCTCCATATCAGGGGATAGGAGTTTTAAAGCAAACTTAACATTTCAAAGCATAATTTAAGCTGTGTTTGTTCCTGCTGTTGTATTTCAAAAGCTGTCTTGAAAGAGAAAGCAGGGTTTTTTCTCATCAAAAGAGGTAAATGAAAGAAGCATAGTTGAAATTTCTGCAAGAGAACTGATTTACTCTCAAGTCATCATTCAGGAAGTTTGCCTCTCCTGGTCTCTGGCCAGGTCACTCATTGCCTGTCAGCGATGTCCAAGGCAGTTTCAGGACCCTGGTCATTCTCCCTGTCCCCTTCTTGCCCCTGGCTGCAGGCAGCCCCTGCTCCCAGGGGGCAGGTATTCATCCATTGCTCCTTCTGCTGCTGCCGCCACTGCTGCCACCGCTGCCACCGCTGCCACCGCTGCCACCACTGCCACTACTGCCACTGCAGTCCTGCAGCTCCGCCGCCTGGACAGCGACATNTGCCTGTCAGCGATGTCCAAGGCAGTTTCAGGACCCTGGTCATTCTCCCTGTCCCCTTCTTGCCCCTGGCTGCAGGCAGCCCCTGCTCCCAGGGGGCAGGTATTCATCCATTGCTCCTTCTGCTGCTGCCACTGCTGCCACCGCTGCCACCGCTGCCACCACTGCCACTACTGCCACTGCAGTCCTGCAGCTCCGCCGCCTGGACAGCGACATCAACAGTCGGAAGCAATCAACCCTGTGTATTCCCCTTAGCATCCCTTCCCACATTGATCCTGTATCTCGGGTATCTCAAGACTCAAGACTCTATATTTCACTGTGGGGTTTATTTACATTGGGTTTCTAAGTTATCTTCCCTCTTTCTGTTCAGATATGGATTACTGCTACCAATGTGACAACAAAACCTACTGGGCTCCTGTCAATAGTAGTACATGCTACAGCAAGACAATCCATTTCCTCGCATGGACTGACTGGTTTGCTATTTTCCTCCTCCTCCTCTCCGCTTTTGGGGTTGTGTTGGTTTTGTCAATTAGCGTAATATTCACTAAGAACTTGAACACGCCAGTTGTAAAAGCATCTGGAGGTCTAACTGTCTGCTACATTATTCTCTTCAGCCACTTCTTAATTTTTTTAAGCACCACATTCTTCATAGATGAACCCACAGAATTCAAGTGTAAAACTAGGCAAGCCCTCTTTGGCATAAGTTTTGCACTCTGCATTTCATGTATTTTAATCAAGTCACTAAAAATTTTACTAGCCTTCAGCTTTGATCCCAAGCTGCAGAATTTCCTGAAATGTATGTATAAACCTGTTCCCATTGTGGTCACCTGCACTGGAATTCAAGTTATCATTTGCACCTTCTGGCTGATATTTAGGACACCTTTTGTAAAGCAAAATTTCTCAATCTCAAGAGCAATAATTCTGGAGTGCAATGAGGGCTCTGTTTTGGCTTTTGGGATTATGTTGGGCTACATTGCTGCCCTAGCCTTCATTTGCTTCATATTTGCCTTTAAAGGTAGAAAGTTGCCAGAGAACTACAATGAAGCCAAATTTATCACCTTCGGCATGCTAATTTACTTTATAGCATGGATTGTATTTATCCCTGTCTATGCAACTACATTTGGCAAATACCTGCCAGCAGTGGAAATCATCGTTGTTTTAATATCCAATTATGGAATCCTCTGCTGCACTTTTCTTCCAAAGTGCTATATCATAATTTACAAGCAAGAAACAAACACAAAATCTGCCTTTCTCAAAATGATTTATACATATTCCTCCAAGAGTGCAAGCAGTGTTGCTGTTAGTCAGATTTCTTTGGATTCAAAGTCTTCCAGCTCCCGAGCTACTGTCTCAGACTCATGTAAATCTCAGCAAAACTCTTTGAATGAAAATGACCATTTCCAAGTGCCTGGGCAGACACTAATAAAAGGGAAGGCTCTTCCTAAAAATACTGTAAGGACTATGGCCAGGAAAAGAACCTCCAGCATATGATGGGTCAGTTTTAAAGTACTTGAAGATGAAAAGCCATTTTAGGGAGCCATTTCTCTTTCAGGTCTCTTTTGCCATACCCAAGGAAAGCAGGCCACACAAAATGCCTCCTCCCCTGGTACTTAAGCAGTTATCCATTACCAGGTTTGAAAGGTTTTCCTGGCTCACACGGTCCAGCCTTGCGGCTTGCCTTGCTTTGTCGGCATCATGAGGTGCAGTCCCCTTCAGCAGCTCCATTTTCACCCTGGCTGCTCACTTAGACCTGCAGAAACCTATTTCGCAATCTCACTTCCATGAGTGGGGCAGAAGCATCAGGAAATTATGATTTCTCACAGGCACATAGGTGAGACAATGTGGGTTTACCCCACTTTTTTTGTATCTCTGATGCCCAATTGTTTAAGGAGCTCTTCTTCTCACCTTACTCTGTTTTACAGATCAAACGGAACCCTCTCCCAGCCTTTGTTTGCTAGGATAAACAAGCCCAGTCCTTTAGTCTCCACCTTTAAGATAGGCTTTCCATTCTCCTGAATATCCCAAAGTAACCCTTTTCACCTGGTATCAGTGATTCCTTTTTTTCTTTTTCTCCCCTAAATTGCACATCTTATTCCAGATGAGTGGTGCAGTAGCTTTCAAAGTTCCTTGTATTTACCAAGATGATAACCAACCAGAGACTGACCTATCTAAAACTCTAAGAACTTCTCTGGAGTTCTGTAGTTACCCCTATGTTCATCTACTTTTTTTCCTCATACTCAAAGAGATAACTTTTTTCCCTCATACTCAAAGAGATACATTGATTCACCTCATGCACCTCCTCTGATCATGAGGAGAGACAACCCACTATGTTTGTCCCCTGAGCTGAGGATCTAATGTCAGTATGTGATATCAAAACTTATATACACTACTTGTTTCCTTTCACTAGCATAAATAATGACAAGGATCAGCATGGGCACATCCTTGGAATTGTAACTTTTTCATACGTATTTTAAAAATCTGATTTTCAACAAGAAAGTGACAATGCACCATTCCGATAAGCAGAAATAGCACAAGAATGAACTGATATGAGCTGTGCTGGATTAGCCTCTGCTCTGTAGCAACATCAGTGCAGCTACGCTGTGCCTTCTGTATGAGAGGACCAGAAAGGAACATTCCGAAGAGGAGGAACTTTTCTGTCAGGACAAAAGGAATTCAGAGCCTTTTCAAACCCTAAACAGTGGAGCTATGCTGCCAATCCAGGACCGTGAAAAATATTTTTACATGTTTAGAAAGCCAGACCATAGAAACTTTGCTATATTACCCTCTGTGCCACGTTATTGGCAAATAATATTAAATCCCTTGAGTTTTGTCCATGCTTCTGTTTAGATCTGGAATAACTGGATGTTGTGCAGGCCAAAATAAAGTTCAGTAAGTTTGGTGTTATACAGGCATATTATATTATTGTTCAGTACAACATATCTATTTTTCTATCATTTCTATTTATATATTGTAACCTTTATCTATATGTTTTTCTACTCATGTTTTTTTAAAAAATAGCTATAAATCACATTTCAACAATGGACACAGGCAATCAAATCATTGTGATGTGTAAACTATATATATACACTATGTATCTATGAAGCCATTTTTTGAGTCATTTGAGTAGCTAGTGTACAACTTACAAACATGAGTAATTATGTAAGCTCTGTAGATGATTGGAAGAATGGAGGTTTATGCACATTTATTTCTATGGTGAATGCTGCTCATACATCAGTTGTTGCACATACTGTTCTCAGTATGAAGGTGTGCACAATAAGGTTAAAATTACTGCAATTTGACTGCCAATGCAGCAAGGCTCTCTCTAGAAGAAAGACACACAGCTTTCTTTGCACAATGACTGTCAACACTCAGCTGGTTAGGAAAGTTCATTTGGCTTGAACATTTTGCTTGTATTTATTGTTTTCAAAAGGGTTGAGTGTACCATGTATTGAAGATATATGAAAGGGGATGATTAAAGCCATATCATTATTTAAAATTGAGTTTGTTTACTTAATTTCCTTACTTTTCCCCATGAGCTTTGATTTTCCCTTGAAGAACAACAACACATGCAGCTGTGCAGTGTTTCCACTGCAGATCTCAGACTGCACCTCGGATACGTGTGTTGGGTTGAATAGGACATTTCCTCTACAGGACAACAAGGAAAGTGTCTTGAGGAACAGGGTGTGATGATAGCAATGTGAAATCTCTACAAAGGTATCTTTAAGGAAAGACATCACATACGTCAGAATTTTTAAGGAGTCCTACATGCTGCATCTGCATCTCCAGCTACTCAGGTCTTCAGTGTAAAGCACAGCCCTGCTAGAGCTGAGAGGATGAAACAGATATGCTAGCTGGACTTGGCAGAAAATAGAGAGGTGCTCTACCAAGCTGTATGACATGTTTTTAAATGTCTTGTCTGCAAAAAGCAAGTGATCATATGTAAGTAGAAGATAAGGGGCTTTTGCTACCCTATAGAGAAAATATGAAAAAGCTGAAATCAGGGTTCATGATACTACAGGGAGCATTTGCAAGCATTCCCCTTCCCACAACAGTAAGTATTCCAGCAATCTATTCCTGTTACCAGGCGTGGGGACATTGAATGAGCCGGAAACAGATTTTCATCCTCAGAGCACAGAATAGGAATCACCTTCCAGAGTCATAATGAAGATTTGGCATGGCCTTCCCTGAATCGTGGGTCAGACTGCAGGGCCAAAGGGATCAGCTCTTCTTTCTGGCTCAGAGCATGCTCTGCTTGCCAGCACCATTTCTTGAAGTACGAGCATCCATGTGTGCCCACCTGCATGCTTTCCATCTCCAAGAACAATAAGGGAGGGCAAAAGTCCCCAGATACAGTGCTGTTCATGGAGAAGTGAAGTGAGAAAAAGCCATTTGTTGAGGTTAGCAGGAGGCTTCTCCAGCTCTAACCACTATTTAACCTTGGGTTTTATGTAATCCATTGCTAATAATGCCAAATGATGCATTCTGAAGCCACTATTACACAGTGTACAGTATCGTTAGGGAGCATGAAATCTATGAAGCCTAACAAGTTTTTTCCAAGTCTTTTCCTCCAGGGGATAACTCCCTCAAGATTTCAGTAGCTCTAGCAGCTGTGCCGATGCCTTTCCGTTGCCTGTAATCCTTATAGCAGTTTTTCAGTGAGTGCTGGGAGCTATTTATGTGAGTTTCAGGCTTCCTACTAGTAGCTCTGCTGACAGCAGTTTGAACTACAATGGCTCTTTAAGTGTGGGGGGTTACAAGCATGACTAGCAACTAGAAGTGGTATTTGGGGTGCTGCGTATGATGCTGAGCAGCCCAGCAGCCTAGCCCTGATGTGCTGACTCTTCCTACCCCTCCAAGCTGTGCATCCAGGGCAAGGAGCACTGCTTGACACCGCGCTTCTCTCTTTGAGTAGGAAGAAGATAAAGGGGGTGACAGCCAGACTGTAATCCCAGTATCACATTCTAGGTCATTTCTATTGATGTGCCTTTATCTCCCTGACAGCTGTCTGAAATAGGACAGATCTACTTTGGGGTGCTGGGGAGTGAGTATTAACATCAACAAGGGACTGAAAACAAAGTGCTTTTTCCAGAAAGAGATGTTGTCCAAATGGCATTTTAATTACAAGGACACTGGAACTCACTTTGGTGACAAAGTTTTTATTTCCCCTTCTCAACAGTTTTCTCTCAGAGAAAGCTGCTTACCTCTGGCTCTGCTCCTAAAATAGAAAACTGGAGGGTTTGGTTACAAACAGTTTAAGACTCCTCATTCGTGCCGTCACACTGAGCACCGGGCTTTAGCTGCTGCCGGGCAGTGATCCATCCCTGGGGAGTGGGACTTCCTCTGTTCATCCGCAGGCCTTCTGGCTTGGTTGCAAGATGTAAAATCTTCCACTGTTCAGTGCATCAGACCCAATTCTGTTAAGATACTGAGTTACACCATCACCAGTATCATCCTGACATGGGCTCTTGCTTACTAAATATGTATTCTGTGATGCCTTTTCTGATGGATGGATGGGTTTATTTATTTATTAATAAAGGTTTATTATGTCCAGAATGTGAAAGGGAAAAAACACACAAAACCAAAACTTTTTCAGTGAAACATAGAATATCAGTTTGGAAGGGATGATCTGGCCCAACCTTTCTAGGCAAAGCATGACCTACACTAGATGTTCCAGCACCCTGTCCAGCTGAATCTTGAAAGTGTCCAATGCTAGGGTGTCCACCACTTCCCTGGGGAGATTATTCTAACGGCTGATTGCTCCCATTGTCAAAAAACGTCCTCTTGTGCCCAGTTGGAATGTGCCCCAGTGTAACTTGTGCCCATTACTCCTCATCTTTTTCCATGTGACTCCTTGTAAAACAGGAGTCTCCATCTTTGTAGCCACCTTTTAAATACTGGAGCATGGTGGTGAGGTCTCCTCTGAACTGCCTTTTCTCAAGGCAGAACAAACAGTTCTCTCAGCCTCTCCTCGCATTGCAAGTTTCCCAGTCCTTTGTGACGCTTCTCTGGATCCTCTCCAGCCTGTCCACCCCTTTTTTGTATAGTGGGAACAAAAACTGAACACAGGATTTCAGGCGTGGCCTGACAAGTGCTGAGTAGAGTGAAAAAATGAAATCTTTATCTCAGCTGGTGATACCCTTGCTGTTGTAACCCAGCATCCTGTTGGCTTTCTTTACTGTAGCTGAACACTCCACTCATACTGAACTTGCTGTTCATCAGGATACACAGGTCCCTTTCCACAGAGCTGCTTTCCAGCCAGGCAGATCACAGCCTGTGCTGCACTCTTGGATTGTGCTTTCCCAGGTGTAAGACCTTACACTTGTCCTCGTTGAACTTAAGCAAACAGAATTGCATGTAATTGAAATAAACAGAAAAACGTGATGGGAATCAGCGGTAAAACAACAGAAGCATTGATATGGACGGGTCTGTGTCAGTTGTGTAGAGCCTCTAAATCATACCTCTGAAGCACCACGGTGGCTCTTTTAACTGAGCCTTGCCTGGATTGTCGAGGTGCCAGCGTCAAAGGTGCAGCCCAGCAATGCCTTAGGTGAGCACGACGGTCTCTCAGGAGGGCCAGACTCCTCCTTGCCGACGGCTGCTCCGCCTCGTCCCGCCTCGCCTCCGGGCGCGCCTGGAGGGGTCCGCGGGGCGGGACCAGGACCAGGATAGGGGCCAGAACCGGGACCAGGATCGGGACCGCTCCTCCCGCATCAGAGGGTCCCGCCGCTCCTCGCCATGCTGCCGGCGCGCCTCCACGCAGGGCGGCTCCTGTCCGCCGCGCCGCTCCTCCTGCCCGCACCGCGGGGAGCCGCCGCCGGGGAGCCCGCCCGGAGCCCGGGCACCACCCGCGGTAGGGAGGCCTGCGGGAGAGGGACGGGCACACGGACACGGCTCCCCGGAGCCGGCAGCGCCTTGGGGCTGTCGGGAAGGGTTGGTGGGGACCGGGCGGGAGCGCGGTTGGGGCCAGGGCTGTCCCGGCTCGGGTGGTCCCGGGCTTTCCCTGCGAGCTTGGGTACGCGCAGGCTGCGGAGAGTTGGCCACTGCTTGAGGGCTACTTGAGAGACCGCGTAGCGATAACGGCGAGGCGGACACCTCGAAGTTTAACCCGTGAGCTCCTCTTGCAGAGAGCAGTACGGGCAGGGTTTGCCTCTTCCACCCTTCCTACCACCCATCGTTCACTCCTAGTGCAAAATTGTGACAGAGTGCTTTTTTCTCATTCTTGAAGCCGAGCAGGCTCACAGGGTGGTTGCAAGTTACAAGCCTTCGAAGTTTGACAAAAAAATCCTTGTCTGGACTGGGCGTTTCAAGACAGAAGAAGATATTCCTCTGAGGATCCCGTAAGTGCGCTGTACTGGGGAGGGACTCTTCATTAGGGACTGTAGTGACAGGACAAGGGGTAATGGGTTCAAACTTAAACAGGAGAGGTTTAGATTGGATATAAGAAAGAAATTCCTTCCTGTTAGGGTGGTGAGGCACTGGAATGGGTTGGCCAAGGAAGTTGTGAGTGCTCCATCCTTGGCAGTGTTCAAGGCCAGGTTGGATAAAGCCTTGGATGGCATGGTTTAGTGTGAGGTGTCCCTGCCCATGGCAGGGGGAGTTGGAACTAGATGATCTTAATGTCCTTTGCAACCCTAACTATTCTATGATTCTAAGGCGAACATGGAGCTGAAGGGAAAGTGGTGGCGTGATCCTCATCTCAAGCATTTCCCCAGAGCTTGAAGCAGTCAGATTTTCAGCACTAAGAACGTGGAAACAAATGAGAGGGCAGAAGAGTTTCCTGTCCTGGTTAGAGGTTAAGATGAAAAAATGTTCCTTACTGGAGTCCCCAGAGTCTGGGGTTAAAAGCTGGATCCGTCTCAGTAGATAGCCTTAGTTACGCTTACGTACAGGCTTGTTTGTTTTGCTTATTCTTAACATGCAGTTGGAGAAGGATGTTATTGGTAAACTGATATAGCTCCCAGACTAAGGGAGGTGACTGTCACTGTATAATTTACATCCAATAAATTATGATTTATTATAGAATTTGAGGAAAAATAGGGAAGGAAGTTATAAGAGAAATATACCCCACCGAGGAAAATCAATTACTTAATGTAGCCTTACATTAGGCTTCCATTCTTGCTGACCCGCTGGACTAGATGATCTTTGAAGGTCCCTTCAGACTCAAATCACATTGAGTCTGTGGCTCTCTGGTTCACTGGAAGTTAGCATCCCTGAAGAGAGTCAGTCACTTAACACACAAAACCGCTCCAATGCCGACTGCTGCCTTTTTCTTAGGATGTTGGACAACATCTTTGAGGTCTCTCTACAGGGCACAACTTTTTATCGTCACAGGATTACCATGGTCCCTGTCTTGGGTGGCGTGTTCTCTTCATCAGGGGCTGCAGCAATAGGACAGGGGGGAATGGCTTTAAAGTTAAGCAGGGGAGATTTAGGTTAGATATAAGGAACAAGTTCTTTACTGTGAGGGTAATGTACTGTGAGGCACTGGAATGGGTTGCCCAAAGAAGTGGTAAATGCTCCATCCCTGGAAGTGCTCAAGGCCAGGTAGGGCAGGGCTTTGTGCAACATGGTCTAGGGTGGGGCATTCCTGCCCATGGCAGGGAGGTTGGAACTAGATGATCTTAAGGCCCTTTCCAACCCAAACCATTCTATGATTCTATAAGCAGCATGCAGATCTGTGTCAGGCAGCAGGTACCTCCTCTGCCTTCTCCTGTTGGCTCCTGATGGTTTTACTGGTGGTTGATGGGCTAGACAGTGGCTGTCCAAGTGGTCCAGCCTTTCTTGCACTGTGTTAGTCTCACCATCTTCCTTTAGAGAAAGGTTCAGACAGGTCTTAGAAGCTCTTAAAGCTGTTCAGGTCTTTGGGAGGTGTTTATAATGAGGCATACATTTGCCAGTCCATACACAGATTTCTGCGCGGTAGCTGACTAAGCAAAGTGAATGTCACCACTTCGTGCTTTCTGGGTGAGCAGTTTTTTTTGGAGCTGTAAGATCATAACTAGTGACTTATTAGAAGTTGTTGTGAAACATTAAAGCTGAATTGTGTTGCTGCTTTAACAATTAAAAAAGACATAATTACAAGCTATTCTTACCTGCAAACACAATATAGCTCCTGAAGGTAGTTTGTACTTAGGGTCAAGTCTGCTGTCCTTATTCAAGGTGGTTGTGGTTTGGTTTTGTGAGATGTTTTGTTCTGGTTTTAAGAAAAAAAGCTGTTACTGACTGCAGCTGGGTTTACCTAGAGTCTTCATTAAGGATTGAGTAGTGGAGGCCCTAATGTGCAATTAGAGAAGAACATAATCAGGTCTGTGTTACTTAAAGCAGAGGCAGAAAGCAGGGAGAAAGTGAAAATCTGCTTTAGAAGAGTTTCAATTAGTGTGTTGTGAAATATAATTAGGTTAATAAGCCACCCTAATAACGTTTATGGTTTTGTTTTTGTTGCTACAAATGGATTAGTGGATTAATGATTTTATGTGCTGGTCTGATGTGCAGTTCGCTTTAAAGATGATTTTTACCACTGCATAAAACAAAAGCAGTTACTTGGAACATCAGGCCTTGTCAGTCACGTGGAAGAAACACAGGAGGTGCAAAACATGCTTGTGTTGTGTGTGTTGGCAGGGAAGGGGTAGTGTGGCACAGCTGCTGCTCATCAGGCTTGCCCTCTTCTGTAGCATTAAGCCTTGGAGAGCAGCATGGCAGCCCTCAGCCTTGGTACAAATCTCTGGACAGAACCTCTACTGCAGAAACCTCAGCTCTGTCCCATCCCACTGCCCATCCTCTTTAAAATAAAGCTAAAGGTATTTTGGGGGAAAGAGATTATTGCAAGATTTTTCTCACAATGTGAAATCAGGTCTTTATGTCTATATATCCTTTTCCCTATGTATAAAACCATAACTATATATTATGTATATTCTTATGACCTTTATCTTTGTATTTATATATAAACCATTCTCATGTGACTTACAAAAGGAAAGTAAGTGCACAGCAAGTATTAGAATCATAGAATGGTTGGGGTTGGAAGGGACATTGGAGATCCATCTCGTTCCACACCCCCCCACCCTCCCTCCCACCCCACCCCCGCATATACGGGCAGGGACGCCTTCCTAGACCGGATTGCTCATAGCTGTGTCCAGCCTGGCCTTGGACACTACCAGGGATGGGGCAGGCACAACTTCTCTGGGCACCCTGTGCCAGGTCCTCACCACCCTCACAGGGAAGAATTTCTTCCTAATATCTAACCTAAATGTGTCAGTTTAAAGTCATTCCCCCTAGTTCTGTTACTACATGCCCTTGTATAAAGTCCCTCTCCAGATTTACTGTAGGCCTCTTTTTAGGTACTAGAAGGCTGCTATAAGGTCTTCCTTTAGGAGAGGCATGAACATCTAAAAAACTGTACTCCCAAGTACAGTGTTTGACTCTGAGGACTTGCTGATTGTTTTGAGACCATTTTAGAGATGCAGACATTTCCTGTACCACCAGTTCGCAGCGGCATGCAGCCTGCCTGGAATGACGGAGGGTAGAAGGGGGAGCCTGTCCCAAGGAGGCTCACTGGGTTGTACTCTTCCAACAACTCCTGCCAGATGCAGGGCAGGAGTTTTCATTACTTTTAGCTTAGATGACCAGCAAAAGTAATCACATAGATTGTTGTTTGGTTATGTGGTCCTGTAACAGAAAGGAGGCTGACCCAGCTGCCCACTTTGCATAAGGCTGTTGTTCTTCTAAAGAACTAAAACCTCTTCATTTGTAGCAGTTCATGCTCTGTTTTAATCACCTATGCACATAAGTCTTTAACCAATACTATATAGGACACCATCTAAACAGATGTGACATTAATTACTGAAGTTAATTTTGAATAAAAGCAACTTGCTTTCACATCTGGTTGACACCACATCTCCAGGTTTTTAAAATTGATAAACCCCATTTTATTTCCACTATGTTTAAACAGAGCTAAAGGAATGATTTAATCTACCCCAAATATTTGATACAAGTATTTATTGCAGGAGTTTTGTTTTGGGTTTATTTTGTTTTGTTGTTTTTTTTTTTTATTTTTT
>NDXB01015097.1:43723-64199 GCA_002631895.1 Agapornis roseicollis | reverse complement strand
TTTATTTTTTTTTTGTTGATTTTTTTTTTTTTTTTTTTTTTTTTTTTTTGTTTTTTTTTTTTTTTTTTTTTTTTTTCCCCAGCTTAAGAAAGAAAGAATTTCAAATCCATTAGATGTTGATTTTCCACTGGAAATGGGTTAGGGTCAGAAAATGTGAAGTCATCAGGCAGTCCATAACCAGTCACAGCAAGCTGGAGATGCATCTTTTAGAAACTGTTACTTTTCCATTGTGTTGTTAAATCTGCAATGCTTTGGAGATGCTTCAGTTTTGTAATGAATCAATAATTTTAATTGCAGGCCAGAGATGCTAGATAAGGCAAGAAACAAGGCTCGAGTTAAAGCTTGTTACATCATGATTGGACTCTCCATCGTTGCCTGTTTTGCAGTGATTGCCTCAGCTAAGAAGGTGAGTACAGCACTAGCCAATTACCATGTAGCATGCTTAAAAATGATGGAATTCTGTGGAAAGCAGACAACCTAAACAAAGAGCAGCAGCTTACACCTGTCCTCATTGTAGCTAACCCATGACTCCACTGCCGCTGACATGTAGGTAGCTGCTGGCTGTTCTTGAGATGGGGTCCCTGGGGTGCACTGTTACTCCTACTGTGCTACTCTGAAGTGGATGTTCTACTTCTGCAGGCTGCTGCACGTCATGAGTCCTTAACAAGCTGGAACTTGGCAAAGAAGGCCAAGTGGCGGAAGGAGGCTGAGTTAGCAGCGGAGGCAAAGACCAAGTAACTTCACACACAACGCTGAATGTCCTTGTGGGAGCAGAATTAATGGTTACTGACAGCAATTAGTGAATATCCCCAGTAACCAGACAACTACACACAGGAGCCAATAAACGTAGTTACAGGATCACAAAAAGAAGTGGAGGATCTTTTATTAGAGATGCTCAGTGTCCTTGTTGCATATAATTAAGATTAAAGTGTTTTGTGTATGATTAAAATTAATTACTGCTTTTAAAGGAGAAGAGGTAGTTTCTTAAGAATGAGAGTTATGTTTGGTTAAGTATTTGCAAAACATATTTAAGCCCCCAAAACTTTGTCTGGTGCCAGTGCAGAGTTTTACAATGCACAAATCAGCCAGTTTGAATTCATTTGCCTCAGTGCTGTACTCAAAAGGCAGATGCATTTTCTAGTTTAAGCAGCCACACTTATTCAACCACTAAATAAATACAACAAACATCTGTAAAATAGGTTTTATTGGTTTCTGTATGGTATTTGGAGATTTAACATTCCATAATATTGCATACTATTCATGTGTTCTGTTACAGTAATGGGCCTTTGGCCTGGATTTAAAGATGCACTATTACTATCTGAAGTTCATATAGGCAAATTTAGTTCCCATACATTACATGATCATATTGTGCCGTAAGCAAATGGAATTTCTCATTCCAGATTTCAGTGAACTCCTGAGGTCACAGTTAAACTTCAGGTATTAATTGGCAGATCTATTACAAAAATCCTCAGTTGTACAATTTAGGAAATTTAAAGCGAGCATTACCTGTGGAGGACAGACAATAGTGCATCTTTTCTGTTTTTAAAAAGACAGACCCAACAATAAATATTTTCCAGTTGAGAATGTGTTCTACAGCTAGCTTATTTCTGTGTCAACATTATTACTATTTTCTGATTGCTGCTAGCAACAGTGTTTAAAGCAAATACTAGGAAATTAAAAAGCTGTATGAACCAGTCCTCAGACAAAAGTGCAACAATGAAAAAATTAGATATGATTCAGTGTGTCAAGAGTAGGGAACTAAAAAAAATCATCTTATGCTCCGCATAGTTGCATAGATTAGCTAGTTAATATTCACATTTAAGCAAACAAATGGTACCCTTTTAATTAAAGCCAAAACCCCAACCCCCTGTATTTTTAAACACTTTGTAACTGATGGGGCACTTCAGAGTCCATATCTAAAGCCAAACTTAAAGATTTTCCTCTCACAGTTACTTTTTTTTTCTGTACACTGGTTTCACCATCCTATTCACACCCCTGCCTGCAAGTGACTACACCACAGTTGGCCTCAAGTCATTATCTCTGGGGTTTTTTTATTGTTTATGTATGTGCTTTTTAACGAAGTGGGATGTAAACCCAGTGATAATAGAGGAGAGGCCATCCTGTACATTTATCCTTTAAAGAGAGTTCATTAACAGTTTTAGGGTAAATCATATGTTGAGTTTAAATAATGATTTCTATTAGCCAAAGTCATCATTTTTAGTTCCCTTTTAAACCATTACACTTAAATGTATCAGAGGCATGAAATACAGTTTATCTAAAGGCATAAAGTGCAGTCACTAACTGTTCACACATACAGAATAATATATCCACACAACTGAAGACATTCTTTCAAAACAAATTAATACTTTAAATGTCCCCTCTTTTCTTCATTTTCAAGTCTTTACGTAAAGATTTTTATAGTTCAGATTTGGTTTAAATTAGAGAGGCTTATAAATGCAGTTTTTACAGGGTTCTCCAAATAAAAAGCAGGCACAGCTGGTTATGCTATCAAAACAAGGTTGTTAGAAACAACAAAATACCCTGTTACCTGAATATTTTTCTTACATTAGAAGAACATTGAAATTCAGCATTTACTAGTCATCCTGGTAGACTTCCATTATTGTTACCCTGTACTTTGAACAGATGGGGAGGACACAGGGGAAAGAAGGAAGGTCAGTATATGAAAACCTAAAACTATGAGAGTAAAAAGGGCATAAATACAATCATCTAGCATTATATGAAAATTTGGCAGCTGTACTCAAGATTATCACGCTATTCAAAACTGTTGTATTCTGTACAAATCTAGGTTTAAAGTGTCATTTGCTAAAATATCTCATTATTCAGAATTCATAAAGTAACAGCACTCCTATATACACTTCTATCTTTCACTAAAAAGACTGAAGAGGTTTCTTCCCTCCCAGTTACATCTTAGTCAAAACTGACTATTAATCTTAGAAAATCCACTTCAAGTTGCACATTCAATTACAATATAGTATATATTGCTGTAACATCAAAGTGAAACATCTTAGAATCTTAACTTGCATGGTAAAAAAATTATAACTACAAAATGGTACTGCAAATGATGCTGCCTTTAACCTGTATTTTTCAGTGCATTATAACATTGTTTAGTGATAAGGACAGTGCCATGGGGTAAGTAATTTAAATTGAAACTGCAGCTTTTCAAGAAGCATGAAATGCGGTTGTATGTCAAGGATTTCACTTAACCCAGGAGTTTGATATTAATACAGGTAACAAAAATAATCATACTTCAGAGTTAACCCAAAGTACTGATTTCTCCAAATAAGATATACTACTAATACACCAGAAACACTACTTATATGCAAGTCAAAGCAGAGCATACAATTTCCTATATTCAAAACTGTTAAGGTAAATACCAGAATTCTATTTCTTTTAGTGTTTAACAGCAAATACTGTATATTATAGAGCCTAAATATTTAGATGACATTAACTTCTAATTAGTTTTGGTGTCCACATACTTAATGCTATTTACAGTACAACAAACTTTTCCTTCAACTGGAAAACAGTAATTCACTATTCATTCTTCACTGTAGCATTTCTATTGTCTTACCAAAAGAAAACCAAATTAGTCAACTTAAAGAACAATTCAAATGGTGGTAGCGTATTTGGTCAAAAAAAGACACCTACTGTCTAAACTTTCAAGAACCTACTGTACTACAAAGGCAAACATTGCAATGTTTCTCAAAATAAGCGGCGCTACCACACTTTGACAGGAGACAGCTGTAAGCCATCTGCTTGGTGATTTGTGCAAATCAGCACCTCTGTCACTCATAATCGCAGCATTCTTGTGGTAACTACAGCAACTGCTTCCATTGCAAAGTATTGTACTTGTGGCTGACTTTTAATGCCATTTAGCAGCTTTAATTACAGAGTCAACACCAAATGACCAGCAAGCTCTCTGCTGATTCCAATTGGAAAACTTCTGAAATAGTTCTCATTCCACATAATTCAAAAAAAGCTTTTTCATATACTCAATATTATATTAGGTAATTAGCATTATATATGTATATCTATTATGTCTTTAAATACTTTTTATAAATAAATTCCAACAGTGTGTGGTAAAGTAAGTAATGCGTAAGTTTCATAATTTAAATAAATACTTTTTCACATTCCAATTCAGCTTCTTGCAAGCTCATCTTTAATTCATGCCTTAGTTCTGAAGCAATGTTTTTGCTTCAATACAAGAGGTAGATTTGATAGAGACTGGGCAAGTCAAGCCTACTGCCAAAAATGCAACCATCAGTAACTGTATTGCTGATATGCAGTTTGAGACTACATGAAAATTTCAGAACCACTACCTAAAAGTCTACAAAGTCTTAGCTTAACAGTTCTTGTTAAATCACATTTAATTCTTTACTTTAGACATTATTACTCACAGTTGTTTTCTGTACATAAGAGATAACGAAAAACACAAATACAAAACAAAGAACAGTTTTATCTAACACAATATATAAAAGTGCATGAGTTGTTTCTTCATCTATTTCCGCAAAACATACTCA
This sequence comes from Agapornis roseicollis, assembly GCA_002631895.1. NCBI lineage: Eukaryota > Metazoa > Chordata > Aves > Psittaciformes > Psittacidae > Agapornis > Agapornis roseicollis. The sequence continues at coordinate 59,661 of NDXB01015097.1, read as the reverse complement.
ACTTTTCCTCTACCTTTGGCCATAAAGAAAAGACCTCCGAGGAAGAAAAAAACCCCAAAACTAAACACCCAACCCAAAACCCTACAAGTATTTACATTTTATGCTTGTCTTCACTTCAGTAGTTTACAGCTGAAACCCCTCCATTGGTGCCTCCTGCTGTTGAAACAGAAACTGCTGCTGACTTTCATCCACCTGAGGTGCAATACTGGAGTCCTCTTCTTCAACACCAAAGTAATGTTCTATGAGTTCAAAAGCCTTCTGGTAGATCTCTTGGTTTTCATGCCTCTGGAGAAATTCAATTTTATCAAGTCCTGAATTCAAAACAAAACATTTTAAAAATCTAGTTGCTTAAAATGAATGATGAATTCAAAATTAAATTAATTCAATAGAATTAATTTCTGAACCCATGTATTTTTAGTCTTCTATTTCTGCTGCCCAAGCTAATTTTAAAACTACGCTAAAAGAATATCAATTAAACTAAGAAGGAGAAGGCGGCAGTTCCAATACCTACAAAGAAATATGCCATGCCTAAAAAGAAATCAAATCTGTATGGAATTAGCATAGCACAAAAACATTTGCAATAGCAATTTCCAATGTCCCTATTTCTTTTCTTTCGCTTTTTCAGTCTTCCTCAACTTTTAAGTCCTATCCCCTATTATGTATGGAGTTGTCACTGGGCACAGTCTGCTGTCTTAAAACTTACAAATTTGAAGACACTATCTTTCCAAAGGCTTATCTTTTTGCCAGCTAGAGAACCTAACCTTCAATCTGCTGCCAGAATTAAGCGCTTGACAGTCAATTAGGTTGATTTAAAACTCCTTTTTAGCTATTTAAGGTAACTCAGTTTTCACTTGAGTTGGACTACGAAGAGGTTATAAGCACCCTTCTGGTGACCAGAGGGCAATGCAATGAGGGTGATATAATTAGCTGTTTCTACTCTACAGCTTCAGCAGCCTACACACTTAACTGGTAAAGGAAAAAAAAGAGCCTAGACATTCAATAGTTGAAACTATGAATGGACTCAAAATCTGGAACCGAATAAATTCCAGAAAAGTATTCAGTATTTTGCAATCTAATGTGCAAGCAGTAATAAGTTCTCCAAGTAAACACCTGATTTTAGAAACAAAACTTTGCAACAGGAATTCAGATTTAAAGCCTGCTTTTTAGTGCCATCTAAACAGATATAATGTGGTCACCTAGAATTATTATTAGCAGTTTATGAAACACAAATGTCTGCAAATTTTGTTTTGACAGAACTACAAAAAGATAACTCTGTAAATAATGCCAGTTTTGCTGTAAGCCAGCATTAACACTAATTCTGTTAAATCAAAAGCATCTAGTCATTTAATTCCAAACAGTCATTTTAGTTTTGATATGCTGCCTTTAAAATGTGGTTTAATTCAACAACTCTTAAGAGAGTAAACAGAACAAAATACTTTTACAAATTAAATACAAACTTATTTAACTTCATTACCTAAAGTTGATTTTGCCATTACTGATATTTACTATGCTAAAAGGTGATCTGACTTTGGAAATTAAGTAAAACTGATCTCGCATCTTTGTTGCAAGTACCACACAGGAGTATGTACTAAAGTAATAAAACTGTATTTAGGACTGGCTGATAAACTCATTCAAACCAAGGCTCCAAGAAGTTAGGACACCCATGTGTTAAATATTCCTGAGAATGTTTCTCCTGAGTGACATTTCACAAACTGACCACAGACAAACATCCACAGGTTTTCCGCATTTAACCACTTTCCCATCATGTCAGATTACTTATGATACTTAAATGTCCACTTATGCTCAAAGGAATTCTTACATTAAACTTACCTACAAATTTCAAAACAGTTCATAATGGTTTTGTTTTTTACAGCCTGAAATAATGAAGTTCAGATACATGGATGTATTATAAGAAGTAATTTCTTACCGTATGCTTCCTCTATAAGGGCACAGTAAGGATTAACACCCATTCCATTTTGCTTAGATTCTTGTTCTCCAAGGCGCAGAATATTCTCAAGTCCATTTAAAGCCACCTGTACTATTTTTGAATCCATCACAGTCAGGAGGTCACACAGAGGCTTGGTACAACCTAATGCTACCAAATACCTTTATAACAGCAGAAAAACAGAGGGATGTGGGAATTAAAAGAAGGATTGATAATCCAGCACATATATACTGACATGCCATTCTATCATTACTGGTCCTTATTTTTAATTTAAAAAAGTGACTGAAGCAAAAAAAAAAAAAATTCTAGAACATGTAACAACACAAAAAATAAGCTTAGCCTGAATTTTAATGAATATTCTACTTTATCCTAATGAGAAAACGTAATGTGCATGTTCCGAACTGGATGTGGAATTTGGAGTCAACTTCTTTTTACTTATGATCTTCAGATGAGTCTAACTCAACGTAAGAGAAAAAGTTCATTTTGGTAGGATGTTGTTTTCTCAGACATCCAAAATTTGGTAGTGGCAAAAATACGTTTCTAATGTGTTTACTTGACAAGAACACTGGACACTGCTCTGTGCTACTATAGTCCACATTGTCAGTTCACTAAGATATTAGCACTGCCTGTTATAAAAGAGAAGGGTATAATTTTAAGTATATTAAAAAAAAAAGAGTATTTGTACTCTCAATATTCTATGCCTTTTTCTAACTTTGTGCAAAATTGTGTATGAACTTCTGGTAGTCAGAATCTGTCTTTGTTTCTAGTAAGAAAAATGAAGACAGTAATGTTCGCCTGCATCAAAAGGTTGTTTAAATGCAGTTCATTTAGTGGTTTTAAGTCATCCTGAAGTTAGACAGTAGTACCTAGAGGACACAAGAAAAGACTAAAACTTTATGACACAGATACTATAACTGTATTTTGTAACAAGGGTTTTCTTTTACCATGTTACAAACACATTAAAATTTATGTAAAATATGCTAAATTTTAAGATGTTACATTATACGCACAAAGTAATAGCAAAAATAACCACCAGCAAACTTTTCTCACCTCTGATAACCATTAGTGGTTTTAAAAAAACCCAGAATTGCTTACATTTTAAACAAATAAGTATGCATTTATAGCAACAGATTTCCCATATGCTATGATATCACTTTCAGTTCTGGCTTTCAAATAATTCACTGCCATTTATGAACCATTTATCGACTGCTGATTCAAACTGATCACTATTCTGACAGTATTCAGGGAAACTAGAAAGTATTTTATATTAATAATTCAAGAAGTCCAGTCTCTGAAGCACATACAGTAAAACTTTAATCAAACTCCATTTTGAAAAAGGAGTTTAGATGCCTGCTTTAAAATAATACTGATATGTAAGTTTAAAATATATGAAGAAACCACTAAAGTTCCTGAAGTCTCGCCACAAAGAGACAATCCCATTGCAAAAGTTCTCTAAACAATTCCAGAGTTCCCAATTTTCAACACTGGCATTGCTCATTAACTGTTCCAGTTGTGTGTGTTTTCCACTCTGGAAGATAACCCTGTGAAAGCTTTATGTGTAACACTACTGAAACAAAGTAGCATCAGTCAATTTATTGTCAAGTATACTGCGTATATTTCACTATTTTTTTTTTTAATTTCTACATTTTCAGTCCCTATACAGACCATTTCAAGGAATTACAGTTGCGTTCAGGATTTTGTTGCTGTTTGTGAAGATTCAAATCCAGAAATAAAAATGCCTTAGAGAAGATACTCCGGCAGAGACAATAGTAATATATACAAACTTACCTAATCTGTTCATGGGTTCCTCCTGACGTGGCATTAGTTATGGCCCATGCTGCTTCTTTTCTGGTGCGAAATTCAGCTTTTTGAAGAATTTCAATCAATATTGGAAAAATATTTGCATCTATAACAGCCTAAGTGATTAAACGGTAATATTTATTATTGAAGATTTAGTATACACAAAGAACACTAATACAATTCATTACAAGAGTCAACAATGTCTGTTGGTATCAGTGTTTTCTTAGAAACCACCACACGAACTAGAAACATGAAACTGAAATTCAGAACTATTCCAACACTGCACTGCAGCAACCATCAGAGTCTCTTTTTTTGATTTCTTTGGTGGACAGAACCCTGCTTGTAGAACAGGTGCTTTTACAAAGTTCTATGACATCAGCACTAAACATGAGTTTTTGAACTGGAGATCAAGCCTCAGAACAAAACTTCACTTTATCATTTTATTCAGGTTTCTGGAATCCATACAAGCATAATGTCTACAATTGGAGACATCAAGTAGTACCATTTTCATCTCTGAGTGAAGTATGAAAAAAAAAAAGTCATACTGAAACATGTATTCTGATTCAGAATTCTCACTTTTATTGACCAGAAACTTCTTTTCAGGTAGCTCCAGACACCTGGAGCAATAGTCAGAATTTAGTAGTTTCCACAAGGATACAGATCAACCATCATGCAAGTGTTTTATCCAAGCAAAATGTTTAACATTACCAAATTGGTAGAACTGTCCACTTTTCCCTGGACTTTGTGGAAAATGTTTTGTTTCAACTTTTTTTTAAAGAAAAAATACTTATTACTTTAACATATGTATTACAATGCAAAGCAAAATTAAAGAGAATTTTCCCACAGGAAAAAATAACAACTATTGATCTCAAACATAAGTATCCTTTCATTTCAGTTACAAGCATCAACCACATACCTTTGAGAGAAATTAATCAGTTTCTCTAGTACAAATCACGACAGCTATTTTTAAAGTATTACTTTATGATACATTAAAAGTATCATAAAGTAATGTGATGCTTTAATAATTTTCCTCAAAATGATAAAAAAAATATAGGAAATTCAGAGGAAAAATTTGGAGGAAAACATTTACATTAGGTAAAATAATACAGTTAATAAAACAAATCATGCAGAGTTGATGTAGTATCTAGTTATTTCTCTTTGTGAAGGAGAGCCAAGTGGACTAGTAAAATGAAAACAAACCCAAGTAATAAATATACAGGCTTTACCTGAATCTGAGCTCTGTTTCCTGCAGTAATATTAGAAACAGTCCAGCATGCTTCTTTTCGAATAGATTCCTTGGGACTACTAAGCAAGTGCAAGAGACACGGTAATGCAGAGCAGTTCAGAATCACCTAAAAAAATTTGAGAATTTAAAATTGGGTTGTAGAATATACATATATACAGAGCCACATAGACTTATGCAATAGACGTATGTGAGAAAAAAACTTTCAAAAGAATAATTTGCAACTCCTCTATATTATACAAACTATCATAGACAACATCCTGCAAACAAGAAGTGTTTCATGCTGTAGTGTGTGAACAGACAATCCAGCAATTTGAAAGAATCTGCCCTCATTTAAGTTCAGACCAGAAGACTGACAACAGCAAGTCTAAATAAGGCTCTCCCTATGGTTAAAATATGAATAAGTGAGAGTATAAAAGTAATTTGTATAGTTAGTTATGAATTTGACTTTTTGCAGAGCAGATGTTTTCTGTTAAATTCCTCAGAAAAATCCTCTCTGTCCTGGTTTTGGCTGGGATAGGGTTAATTTTCCTCCCAGTAGCTGGTGCAGTGCTGTGTTTTGGCTTTAGTCTTGAGAACAATGCTGATAACACATCAATGTTTAAGTTGTTGCCAACTAGTGCTTATTCTAAATCAGGGACTTTTTAGCTTCTCATGTTCTGGCAGTGAGGAGAGGGAGAAGCAGAGACCCAAAGTAGCCACAGGGGTACTCAATATCACAGCATGTGATGCCCAGTATATAAAATGGGGGGGAACTGGTTGGGATGGGCTGATCACTGCTCGGGTTGGGCTGGGTATCAGCACATGGTGAGCAATTGTACTGCGCATCAATTGTGTTTTTCAAATTTTTACTTCTCCCATCTTTTCCCCTATTATTATTATAATAATTATTTCTATTACTATTACATTTTACTTTATTTCAATTATTAAACTGTTCTTATCTCAACCCATGTGTTTTACCTTCTTCCAGTTCTCATCCCCATTTCACCTGGGGGAGTGGGGACGAAAGGGCACTAACAAATGGCTTCACGGTACTTAAGTTTTCAGCTGGGCTTAAGCCACAACTCTCTCCTATAGGATCACAACAAATAATGTAATTAACTGATTTCCTTATTTTCCTTTAGATTAGGTCTCTCAGCCTTTTAGAAACCATTTTCTTTAAAGCAGAACCTGACTTAGCATTTCCTGCATTTCTTCAAACTCAATTCTATTGCCTAAAATTGAAATATAAATCTTTAGGACAAATGGCATCAGTAAAACTATCACACATGAATTCATGGACAAATCAAGTACAACTGCTGAAGTCAAAGTTTTCACTTGTAAGCACTGGAAGAGTTAAAAATGGGAACGATACTAAGTAAATGAAACTCCAATACGGAGGAAAAAGAAAGGGGGGAGCGGGAAAGGGAAAACCAACACTTGAAGTACCATACAGGAATGAAGCAATCCTCTACATATAATACTGTAAAACAATGTTCATTCTTGTAGTAACTTAACGTTTAAAATAGCAGCCCATACTGTCAAATTAACAAGACAGAATTATACAGAGCCTCTCTAACTGATGTATGCAGGTACCTGTACTGGACACATATTGTGTTAGTTTTTACAAAACTCTGCCCTGCCGATTATTTTTTCTTACATCAAGTAGTCTTACCTGTGTTTGAATATCATCCCCAGTAACAATATTTCCAACTGCTCTTAATGCAGGGGATACGACCTTGTAATCATTATGCCTGGAGAGAAATATTAAATTGCTTGATATTACTAAGTGTTATAGTTTTGCATTTTCAGTGAACAAGGTTCACTTCAGGTACTAAATTTTTAGTTATAAAAAACACTGTATTACTTCTTACACCCCCCTGCTTAGCCAAATTTCATAACTGCAAGCCCACAACTGAATTGCTCAAGCAAAGGGCATCTCTATGGAACAGCACAACTTGAAGTAATCTATCTGTCCAGCAAATTCATTTCACCCACCTCCAGTATTACTCAAGACAAAATTGGAACCTGCACCATTCAGTAGCCATAGCAACAGAAGGGGTGTTACTAGGGCTACATTAAAACTTAGCAGCCCCCCTTTTTAAGTGAGCCCCCCTCTTTTATTCTAAGTCAATAAGCCAGTACATGAAGCCCATATTCAACCACCTGAGGTGTGGGGGACGGAAACGTGTTCTAAAGATTCTACAGAAAGCAACCTCACTGTGTCCTGACAGGTATACTAGCGAGCTTTCCACAGGGAACTGTGCTGAGCTGTCAGTGCTGAGAACTACTATCCCTGACACATTCTGCAGTCCTCATGTGAACACAGGGATTTAGTCTCCCTTTCTAGGAAAATAATGAACCATAAACCAAATACACAGAAACAGTTTAAAAGTGGCATTAAGCCTGCTTTTGGACTTCCCAAGGCCAAGAACTGTCTGTATTGCAACAACATCTCTTAGAAAGGTAAGAAAATAAAATACAACAGTGATATTTAAAAAGTTAATAGTAAGATGAGGTGAGAAATTAATTTACAATTCAAACTGGGTCTTCAGTCTTCACCTTTCTATTCCTCTATGTAAGTGAAATCCTACATTAAATTTTAAGCGATATAAATGAATACATTGGAGAAAACTTTTTTCACTGTCAATCTCAGTAAAAAAAAAACCAAACAAATAAAACTAAAACAAAACAGGAGCCAAGTAACCTATCAAGCAACTTAAAAGGTTTCAGATAAATACATATTCATCACTCCACAAAAAAAATTCAGATTTAAGGTGAGAAAAGACAGTGGAATCTGAATCTAATATTAACAGTACTGTAAAGACATTTATTTGGTGAAGACTTACATAAGCAACTCTACCAGTCTTCGACACACTCCAGAATCAATAACAGCTTGAATTTTATCATTGGGACCATCTGAAAGGTAAGAGAGGGCCCAGCAAGCATCTGCCAAAACGTCTGGGTCACTGCTAAACAACAGTCTTGATAAAACATTCAAGCAAGGAGCAACCTAGATTAAAGAAAAATATAGCATAAAATTAGGTGGTTTATATTTTTCAAATTTCAGAGACATTCTGCAAAGACATAAGGGTGAAAAACTATTTCCTGTTAAAGCACACGAGCTTACTAATGAATCAGCACCTAAGTGGAACACTTCCCAATTAAACTAGATACCCAGTTCAAACAGGCAAACTGGATAAATTCCGATTCACAGTCTACTTATTTAGATATACTACATTAGGTATATAATTGTTCATCAAAAAAAAAATCTGCTTTTACACATAAATAGATGATCAGAAATTACTGATGCTTTTTTGACTCACTCAGTGAACACACTTTCAAAGTAATAAATTTTTTTGCTATTACTGTTTTTGTAGGGGTGCTGGATGTTATTTGTAATAACCAATTTACAATTGCTTTACCACAAAGAAACTAAAGTCATTCACAGAGGACTTAGCATTCACTGAACCAAATCAAAGAAACAAGAGCTGACTTGGGTTCTCACTAGAACTGTAGCCTCTGGCCTTAATCTCCTACAGGTTCCACACAGACCGGAGCCAAATGAACTAGCGCATCTTAACACCACCTAGAACCTGACAGGTTTCAGCTGTATAGCTTGGGAATTTCATATTCTTAGAGCTTAATTCTTTACCTTACATCAGTTATGCAACTCAGCCTCCTTTAGTGGTCCTGGTGCTACTGGAAAGGGCAAATAGCAAAGGAGCTGGTCTTATTAGTAGCTGCCTACAGGGCTTTAAGCATTCAAGCAGCAAAAAGCCTTGCCTTTTTTTTTTTCCTTCCTACCAGAATAAAACACTACTGAAAGATACAACTTAAAGCAACTATGCAGTGATTGATGAATTGACATAAGAAATTCACCATTTTTGCTAGTATCTCTCCAAATATTAAGCAGCAATGACAGTAATTATTACTTCAAAAGGTAAGTCAAGACATGCAAATTCTCTCCAAATTATCTTTAAAGATCATCTAACCTCAGTCTCTCCTACCAAAACATTCAGTGTTAAGTTCTTTAAATCTTTTTAATACCATAACCTTACAAGAAATTAATTAAAATAAGAAGCTAATACTCCTATTAGCCTCTAAAGTCTTTCTGTCTTTATAACCACATACTGGAGAACACTGTGTTAAATAAAATGATAAGTTGAGTCTATCTCCAGATTCAAAGAGTGTGTGTTACAACATGTTACAAACATGGGTCTTCTTCAGCTTTCTGATTTGTAAAAGTGAATTACTTTATTATACCTTACTGAAGTCTGGAGGTGGGTTCTTTCCTCTACAGAGATTTGAGAGAGCCCAGACTGCATTTCTAGTTGTTGTAAGACGATTTGAATTTGTTAACAATCTGTCAAAGAGACAATAATAATAGAAATAATCATTTCTTATTGAAAAGGTGTTTTTGTCTATTATTACTAACAGTACCTCAAATTTGGAAAAGAAATCCTAATACTGTGTCCCAATTTCAATTTATTTCTCTTCATAGCTTGCATGCTGCAAAATTTGGGGTTTTTTTAGAATCAAGTGAATCTGAATAGATTATTTTGTGTGGACAACTCATTACCAAATCAGGTATATGTATACAAATTAAATCACTGCTCATATGAAAAAGGATTCAACTAATCTTTTCTGAGGGTTTTCAGAAGGGACTAGAAGATGGAACCCTCCCCTGAATTAACTTCAATGTTTTCATTTAGAGAATGCAATTAATAATAAGAAAAATAGTTTCATAGAAAATTAAAACTTAAAGAGATCTTAAAAAAAAACCTCACCAAAAACAAATGCACACAAACAAACAACAACAAAAAAACATAAAAACCCAACACCCCAACCTTTACTATTTTTGCTGAACAGAATGTAAAAGATTCAGCACATGAAAAATTACGTTCACTTTGAGTTACATACCAAAATATCTAAAGCTGTTAATCCTCAAAATCTTTGAGGAAGGTAATCACAGTCTCCTCTATATTTTAAGCTATTTTTCAAATTTCTAAGGCATTTCCTCTGATAAAGTACTACTGAAAGTGTATAGTAAATGCTGGAATGATATGCCTAGCAAAGCAAAATTTTCCGGTGGAACACAACTCATGTAACAGCTGCTCTGCCAGGTCACCCCAAGCAAGCAAATGGACAGCCAGCCAGCAACACTGGATCTTGGAGCTACTGGACAAAGGTGGAGAAACCAGCCTACTGCCCAGCCAGTTGGAATCACACAAATGTACATGTGAATTATATCATCTGTCCCACCCTACATATCCAGATTTCTGGCAACACAGAGTTCTGCACAATACAGAAATTGCCATAACTGTGAAATAACACTTCTCTCCTTTTGCAAACATTGGAAAGTTTACAGTCATGGACTATCTAACTAAAGATAAGCATGAAGCTCAGGTAATAACATTGTTTCTCATTTGTTATATTACTATGAATCCATTCTCAATTTAGCAAAAGGTTTATATTTTTCTTAAATAAATTTTAAGTTGAAGTTTACAGTTATCTATACTGGTATTAAGTTATTATTTTATTATTATTAATTTAATATTACAGTACTAATTTACAATACTTACTCCAAGAGGGGTGGCAGTATTCCACAGCTCAAAACAAAGTCTCTGCATTCTGCATTATCACCAGCAATGTTACCAAGAGCCCACACTGCCTTAAAAAGCAAGCACTCAAGTGAATTTATACAGATTTATATAGATCATATCTAGATATTTTACAGCAAATATTATAGAATTTAAAAAAATATCATTCCAAATACAGCATTTCAGAAGACTACAGATTTTTATATTACATTTTTTGTGAACTTGCACAACTACGTATTCTGAAGTCATCCCTTAAAGTCTCCTGTTATGAAAACATGTTGATTTACATAGGTTTTTTTGTTTTGGTTTGGGTTTTTTTACATAAAAAGTATGTATATACTCTTTTCGATAGCTATATGTGTTACTATGTGTAACAGATGGAATAAAACTCAAAAGATGCAAACAACATATAAGGAATAAAAAAACTTACATCACAAACTTTCACCATACAAACTTTGAAGCATGCTGAATAAAGGCCAGTAAATTAGAGCCTCTCAAACATAAAAACTCCCTCCTCACCAAAACCAAACCAAACCACAAGAGAAATTAGATCTTTTTTTTTTTAAATTACTCAACATGAGATGAAATACAGGTTCAAAGAAACATCAAAGGTAATTTTTTTTCTTCTTGATGCCAGATGGATGGGCTAGTAGGCAAATGGGGCTCAAAGCCTCTCTAAGAACATTCCCCCGAATTTTTAAGTTAATTTTAAGTAGTTATAAAACAGTTACCTGCTCCTGTACATCTTCATGTTCTGAACTAAGCAACTTAATAAAAATTGGAACAGCTCCAGTTTCAATTACAACTTTGGTGTGTAGGAAAGTTCCAGAAGCTATGTTTGTCAAAGCCCAAGCTGCTTCAAACTGTTTAGCACAAAGAAGAACATGTCAAACCACTGAGCAGTTAAAACTTAAATTAATAAAAAACAGTTTGATTCAAGAGTTGCAGAGGTCAATCTTCCAACTTTTTTTCTCTTTCTACTGAAATGCAATTATTACAATTATTGTACTTTCTATACAATAGAATAATTGGCATTGATAAAATCTCTACTTAATAAAAACTACCAGTAATGAAGTTAGCTTTAGGTTTTGTCTTGCAGCACAAATTCTAAGAAAGATTACAAATCTCTATTAAGTAGTATAAATCCCTTCTGTTTACTCTGTATTAAATTTAATTCTTCTAATATGAATGTACACAGGGCCTCAGTTCCACAAGTAGACAGAACTAGTTACTTGTATTTTAATTGTCTATTCTTCAAGGGTTTTCTAAAAGGGTTTTGTCAAGTCTTTCTGTTCCTTGTATTTTTTTTCTTCTTTTCTAAAATTTCCACAGAAAAGTACTACAACAGACTAATCACAAACAAAACAGATTCTGCTTACACATCAGTGTTGATGATCTTAACATATCACTCTGGAAACCCTTCTGAACACATTCTGCTTTCAACACCCAATTATTTGAGCAGGTGAATACATAACCCTAAAGACTACTTTGAAATCGACACAAGTTCAATCACAGTTTCAGTGGCAATAGCTGACATTTCAAACAACTAAAAATTTATAGCTTCAGTGGTTAAAAAGAATAAAACACAGCTATTAAAATAATAATAATAATTAAAAAAAAATCCCATTCCAACACCACAATGAGTATGAACCAAACTCACTTGCAGAGTGTAATTCTCATTCCTCTCTAGAAATTTCACAAATCTCTGCACTACTCCTGGTTTTTGTATAACTTCATCTATAGGTGGATTGGGCTCTAAGGAATAAAACAAAAAATAAGGAATATTTGTGTTAACCCTAACAAAAAAAAAAAACCAAACCAAACCAAACAGAAATTAATTACTTTTTCAGTATGACACAAAACATAAATATAATTCTCAGTTTTTATCATAATTTTTAGCATTCAATCATTTTAATCTCAAATGAAGGCGCTCAACTCTTGACTTTAGAAGACTGCAGTATCACCTCCATAAACACCCTATTATGTATAATAATACTTATATGTACTATTATCCATTGGCACACTAGTAATGCATTATAAAACACTGTTCCTTCAATCAGCACCTCAGGTCAGAGGAAGAGTAACTATGATTAGATACTATTTTAAATGACCACGCATACCTTTACCCATCATGCTATACAAATACTAGCATTAATTTCAGATTGCATGTCTTACAGTCTCAACAAAAACAAGTTGCAACTGTTCTCTGGCATCATATAATTCTTCTCTTCAATTACAGAATGAGAATCAGGAATTGAATCACTGCAAAAAGTACTGCAAGTAATGTTAGTGTGTAGTTAGTTACTGTCCTGGACACTTCAATCAAAATATCCTTGCTTTTGTTACTTTGTCTGAAAGACTTAACATTAGAATAATGAAGCTTTCTGTATTTATCCATTAGGTCGGAACAGATTTGGCACGGTTTCTCTACAAACAGAACTAGAAGCTTCAGCAAGATCTATTTTAAAGTAAAACAAAACTAAAGGTTAACCAACTATGACTAAAACAACACAAAAGGCACAACAAAATAATCAGGCAATGTTTATGTACCTTTAGATAGCAATTTTCTGAATTTTTGAGTTGCTGTAAGCTGCTGATCAGGATCATCCGAGAAAATCATCTGCACCATATCTACTGTAATAACTTCTTCCTAAAAATGAAAGGAGGATTACTTACATTTAGTACTAGGCACATTAACAGACAACATTCTAAGCACACTCTAAAGTATTACCTCTGGAATAGGTACAGTGGAGCTGACATCAGGATCCTGAATTGGACTTTCTACCATAGATTCTTCATTTCCCGGCAGAGAAACATTTCTGCGTTTAAACAGCTAAACAAAGAAGAAATTTTGGGAGTCATCAGTACCCACTCTATGGTAAGTTTAAATGACATACACTTGAAGAAATGCTTTCACCAATACTAGTCAAAGTATTTTGTTTACTCACCTTCCCACTCATCCATGCAAATGGAGTTCTACATGAAAGTTTAACAAACATAAAAAACACTACTATACCTGTATCTTGAGAAACTGCACAACACTTCAGAGAGACTCTTAAAAATTGAGATTCTTTTTAATTACCAAAGATGCACATCTTTTCTCCACATCTTTTTTTTTCTGTATCTTTTTCTTAAGATACAGATATTTGTGCTTTTAGGCTCTTATTCCTCATAATTAGCATTTATTTTAAATCAGGAACAATATCCTACAACTTATTTTCCCTCTTCTTATTTTATAGGTTAAAATCATCAACACAGAGCCAACGTTTGTATTTCAGCACGCTGCATTCCTCCCTGGCACAGAAGGTGTAAGATCTATGTGCTTTCTCTGAATGGCAATTAAACAGTGCCTGTATTTCAGGTACAACTGCAGAAAGATTAAAACAAAACCAGTATTTTAATATAGCTGGAGAAAAAACAGTGTAGCTTCAAGGTGAATTTTTAAATTATGTTACATTAAACATTCCCTGTCCAAAAATTACACTGCATGCAGCCAAAAACCCACTGGCTGCTTGCACTGCCTACGCTCAAAATACATACCTGCACTTTAGTATTTAATCAGCTATGTTTTATGAATGCTTCTTCATTTTCTGGCATACAAGCAAAATATTCACACTAGCCTGTTTTCTTCCAGACACCAAACCTAAATTTTTACAGTACTACATTTACAACTACTGTAATTAACAATTCCAAGAATATTAACATTGATATCTTTAAAAATAAATGTGAGAATCTCAGTCCGGTTCCCAAGATTTCACTGTAAGCACAATAAAGAAACCTCCTACTAAATCCAGAAGGTTTTGTCCTGTGGGTGTCTATACACACCTAGATTCCTACTGCTGTACATACCCAGGACTGCAAAAGCAATTCCAGTTTACATCTAACCGTATTTCAAACCAAAGCATTCTCTCCCTTCTTCAACACACTTTTGGACTGAGCACAATCCTGGGCACAAAACAACTGCAGAATCCTAGACGTAAGGAAGGTTTACTTCCATTTAAGCCCACAAAGGCAGAAGAAAAACCATTCCTCTTCAGGAAGACGAGTCATTCTTTCTAGCATTCAATAAGGACACAGCAGCTCTTGATTGCCATGTATAAACTGTTATTTTTTAGGATCATGGTCTACCAGTTAGAATTTCTTCTGAAGCAAAAGCAGTCTCATCTCGCTGCATAAACCTGTTGTCCCCAGCTCAGGAACAGTTAAAAAGCAGCAGTCCAACATATTAAGATCAAGGAGAATATAACACCATTCTTATTGTTACGACAGCATGGGAGAGAAAACACCCATTATTTTCTTAATTTACCTAGGGAGCATTTACTACAAAATACACAAACAAAACTTCCAGTGGGAACTGCAATGCAGTTACCCATTCACAGGTAAACGCTCCAGTATCATACAACTTCTTACTCTTACCTCTCTGGGCTAACTAATTTAAATTCTTTTCCATGCAGTAACACCACTTTCCCAGGAGAAGGGTAAGCATTCCCACCTCAGAGAAGACTGTAGATCAGTGCCTGGGACACTCTCTAGGTTGTGGGAGACAAATTCAGCCACTTTAGACCAAAGAGAAAAACAAGCTACATTCCTTAATTTCCTGGCAAGAAACTACTAACATCTGGGGTAAAAGAACAAACACAAACCACTGAATTACACAGGGCTCCATGTACTCCAACCACTAAAATTTCAGTAAGGAGAACTGTAAATTATATATATCCAGGCATATATGTTCAGAGATCGCTAACTGGCAGCCAACTTACTAAGTTACTGTAGAAAAGCTCTTGGGCATTTGAAGTATGGCTTCAAAGATAAAAATAATCCTTAACCTTCTAACAATACAACTTTAGCCCAAACTCTGGAAAAGAATGCAAGGTTTTCACTCCTTACTGGAAAAAAAAAAGTATCCTTTCAGATCAGTCTTACATGTGTAAACCAAGACTAAGGATTAAATTTAAAACACAGCTCTCTCCTCTGTGTGCCCTAGTGACTTAAGTGCTCCTGCTGACTTTTTTGAGAGGTGCCTGGTGCTTCCCAAGACTGCGCATAAAACAGACAGTCAATCTGGTGCTCCGGATTCTGCTCTATAGGAGAAGTCTGCTCAAGTCCTTTCATGTGTCTGCATCCAGCTTCATAAGTACTTAACAGCTCATCAAGATACTCACTTGCTCTTCCCTTTTCTGTTTCCGAAGCTGGATTCCCTCCTCCTCTCTTCGTCTTCGCATTTCTTGTGGGTTAAGTGCATTATTCTTGTAGCTTTTCATTCTGAAATTATCTTTACCCGGGCTCGCCATGTTGTCTATTAAAAAAAAAAAGGGGGGAGTTAGTAACATTTTCATCATTCCTTCAAATAGCTGTATCTCACGAAAAC
>NDXB01015097.1:303-38891 GCA_002631895.1 Agapornis roseicollis | reverse complement strand
AGAATCTTTTTTTTTAAAAAAAAAAAAAAAAGAAAGAAAATCCACCAAAGTGTTGTTAACCTCCCAGTCAAGTCCTTTCTCTTTGGAATGTTATTCCTGGCTAGGTGGAAACATGAGAGATCTAGAACTTGCTCAGCAGCTCCAAACTGAAGAAGATAAATGGCAGAAATCAGAAGAAGAGAAGCAAGAGAGGGAAGAATTTAAAAAGCTGCAGGTACAGTCATGTTTCTAAATGGTAAACTGGTGAACAGTTGTGCCATTAGAAGCTGATGTGCCTATGTTGGAGCTGTAATGACCAGGAATTGTCATGCCAGGTCAGACAGGCTGTGTTGAAGTAGTGATGCAGGTGTGGCTACAAGCAGATATAAGCTTCTCAGCAATGCTGATGCCTGCCTTGAGCTACTTGGGTTTACTGTTCTTAGTGATGCTGGCTTGGGATGGGGCTGGATGCTCATAGGGCATGCTGTACTGCTCCCACTAAGGGCCTCAGCAGGCCTGCTGCCTCATACTGTACTCTGCCTTGCAGGGCAGCTTGAATCATGTTGCCTGGCAGAGTGCTTGAAAGCCGTCAGCATGCTCTCCTGGATACCATCACCTGCTCCAGTGATCATTCCCTGCTAGGTCTTTCTTTCCTCTCTCCCACCTGACAGCCTTTATTTATAGCTCATTTCCCAGTCTCGCTACCTCCTGACCATTCACTGCCTTTGTACCAATGGCTGGCTGCCCAAGAGGGAGCAGTGGGATGTGGCTCTAGGTGTGGCTTTCCTATTCCCACATTCCTATCCAGGACTAAAGCCTGGCAAGCTGTAAAACATAAATTTGAAGTTTCTATGTCTCGCTGTTCACTGCTTTTCAAAGTTACTTATTGTTCATGCAGCTTCTCAAAATCAGTAAAGGCTCATTTAAAAATGTGATTTAAATCATGCACATTCTGTCCCTAACAGAGACGGTATGGGTTGGATAATTCTGGAGGCTACAAGCAGCAATTCCTAAAGAATATGGAAAGAGAAGTTGATAGAGGAAGAATGCAGCCTTTTGATTATCACAAGAGGAAAGCTGACATGATGGAAAGTTTGGCTTTTGGTATAGATGATGGGAAAACAAAAACCTCAGGTAAAAATGTTGGAATTGTACAATTAAGACTGTACTTTTTAGACCTTGGTTGTAGTGGCCAAGCTTGTCTTAAAGAAAGCATATAATTGAATGTTTAATATTAGTTGTATCGTAGTTCTAATCCTAATTTTCTAGATCAGTCTATACTATCTTAGTCCTAAACTAATAAGGAAGTTGAAGCTTAGTGTATTTCTAATTTTTATTCTAATGTGAAGATTCTTATTTTTCCTGTGGAACCTTGGAACCATGTTGTTTGGTTAACAGTGCAGGTAGAAAAAGTATCAAAAGATGGAAATGTCTTATTACAAGTTGGTTGTCCTTGAGTGTATGCTTGTTTTCTACTTGCTGCTCATTGGTCCCTGACTTAACATAGCGTTTAAAATTCATAGTTGCTTTTTGTCTTATTTCAGTTAATTGTAGTAAGGTGTTAGTGGATCGTAAACACAGTGTTCCTCTGATTACAAAGTCCAGGAGAGCACTGGGAGGAGTAGACATCTGCTTGATACATTCTCTTTGAAATGTTTTATAATTGGTACAAACATACAGAGCCAATGGATTTCTTGGTCCCTTACAGAAGGCTTGCTTCTCTTTACTTGCCAAGACCACAGTTCTAATGTCTTTTAGCATATTTCTAGTTGTTCTGGCTTAAAAAATACCCATCTGGTTCTTGACAGGTAAAATAAAATTTCCTCTATAAAATGTTTTGAGTGGAAGTAATAGATTTAAAGTTTTTATGCTTTGCAGTTATTTAGACTTCAGAGAGGAATTCAGAAAATAACCTGTGGCTGTGGAACAATTGTCTTCACAGTTGCATGGCAATAAAGGCTCTTTTGAGGGGAGCTTACATTGGAGGTGGCAGCAGCATAGGAATGCTTTATTGGTGGTGGTATTTTTTTCCTATTTCACTGTAATAGTTCCTCTGTCTATCACAGCTTATAATGTAGTCCAAACTGTTAAATTTTAAATATTCATTGTGTAGCAGCAGTGAAAAAGTAACTTGAATTCTGAAAGCTTCATAGTGCATGCATTCATCAAAATTAAGACCATCAAAATTAAATAGGTGTAATGTCCACTGGTTTTGTGATTCTAGATGTAATGTAGGATCCCCTTAGAAATTTTAAAATTAATTGTCTTAACCTGTATCTGTTCCAAGCTGGGGAAAAATGTTTTCATGGCAAACTTTGTAGTTCATTTTACATATGAACTTTGTATTTCATCTTCTTTTAGGAATCATTGAAGCGTTGTGCAAGTACTATCAGAATGAAAACAAAGATGTGAGGCGTGTATGGCTTTCAGCAGGAGTAGATCACTTCCACTCATCTTTGGGTGACAGAGGCTGGGGTTGTGGTTACAGGAATTTCCAAATGCTCCTTTCCTCACTGTTGCAAAACAGCTTGTATAATGACTGCTTAAGAGGTATTAAACAAAATGCTGCCTATTTGTTTCATGTACACTGGATGACAACCTACTGATTTATGTTTTGCTGTTTCATTTACACAGCAAGTCATGCTAGGTCAATGATACCTATTAAATGCTTGTTATACAACTGTAGCTTCCTGTGGAAAGATTCAGAGGGGTGAATACTGGCA
This sequence comes from Agapornis roseicollis, assembly GCA_002631895.1. Taxonomy (NCBI): domain Eukaryota; kingdom Metazoa; phylum Chordata; class Aves; order Psittaciformes; family Psittacidae; genus Agapornis; species Agapornis roseicollis. The sequence goes on along the minus strand of NDXB01015097.1, from coordinate 36,189 downwards.
AGGCATTCTGTTCTATTCTAAGGCATGACGTGACTGAAGTTTTAGCTTTATGTTTGTTTTGGTGCATCTGTAACATCACCTGCCTCTTACAGAAGAAGCTGAACATTTTTAATAGACTATTTCAGTAACTGTAACCACCATTCAAAACCTTTTCTGTACCAGATACTACAGCAATTCCTAGTATACCGAAGATTCAGTCCATGATTGAGGATGCCTGGAGAGAAGGCTTTGATCCTCATGGGGCATCTCACTTCAACAACCGATTACATGGTTCAAAAGCATGGATAGGAGCATGTGAAATTTATTCACTGTTAACCAATCTAAGGATAAAGTAAGTATTGCTTTGGGGTTTTTTTTGTTACTATGTGCTAGTTTAAGTGCTGTAACCTTCAAGGTTGGAATTGCCAACTGTATGATTAAAAAGCCAACTTTATGGCTTTAAGCAACCTATAAACAGATCTGATTTTGCACAGCATAAAGCTGTGTAACTGCTTATGCAGGTACATAAACTGAATAACTACTTAGATCTTTGAAACCTGGTGAAGACTTACACCACCACATGCATAAAATCAAACATGTTTAAAAAATTTATTTCTTTAGAAGAATCTGAATTTCAGCTATTCACTAATACAATTTTGAAACCTGTTAATTGGATTCTGTAGTGTATGTGTACCACATACAAAAAAATGTAACATTTTAATTTTTGCAAGCTCGACAAGGTCTTGTTAGACTTAACAATATTTTTTGTTATGGAAAAATTTTTCCAGGTTTGAACAGCATATATTGCATTGCTTTGTAATTACATGTCCCCTACTTCTGTTTTGAAAAAGAAAAAAGGGGGAAAGGGTTGACAACCGCTTGATGCCTGGAATTACTGTGTTTAGAAAACATTCTTGGTGCAGAAGGAACTGAGAGGTGAAAAATCTTTTTAACGAACAGCCTACTTGAAATCTTACTGTTGCTTTCCTTTTAATGTTCTTTAGGTGTCAGATCATTGACTTTCACAAACCAACAGGCCCTACAGGTACACACCCTCGTTTATTTGAGTGGGTTTTGCATTACTATTCTGCAGATAATGGAAGTGGTGCAAAGGTAGTGTGTACTTCCAAACCACCCATCTACTTGCAACATGAAGGTCAGTATCACAATACACCAGTTTCTTCCTATTCTGTATCTTTTTTTATATGTGCTGAAATCAGAGCAACATTTTATATTCCTTTGTCATTTAATTGAAGGCGTGACTTTATTTCCTTTTTTTTTTTTTAATTTAGTAACAACAGCATTAATGCTTGTATTTTTATTGGATGAAAGAGCTGGATGTAATTAGGTTCTCAATTTTTTGACATCTGCTGTTTACTTATGATGATCTTACTAAATTTCAAGTAATGCCTTTTTTGATCTGAAAATAAGTAGTATGCTATAAAGAAGAAAATGGGATTTATGTGTTTTCAAAATACTGAAGCTTGATATTTTGAAATTAGGTCATAGTCGTACTGTTGTTGGAATAGAAGAGAAGAAGAATAAAACCTTATGTTTGCTACTGTTTGATCCGGGATGTCCTTCCCGAGAAATGCAGAAACTGCTAGAACAAAACAGTGATGGTACTAGTCTCAAACTACTTCGGAAATATCTGGGTAGCTTAAAAGAAAAACAATATCAGATACTGGCTGTAGATGGTGTACTCACCTTGGAAGAGAAGGCAGTAAGTATTTCAGAAAATAGTTTCTGTGTAAGAAAATTGAAAAGAACCTGCATCTCTTTTTTAATATGCATATATGGTTTCATGGTGATATTTTTTTCATCTCTTCACTTTCCTTGTTCTTCTTTGCCACTTTCTGCTTATTTGTGAATTGAGTAATCACAGGCTATCAAAACCAAAAATTGTTTTTCATGTAAATGCATGCCACCTTGATGTAGCTGACAACTTCATAGTCTTTTATGTGGCTTGCAGATGTTTGCAGATATAAATTAGGCTTTTTTTTTTTTTTCCTTTCATTTTTGTTACAGGGTTTTCTTCAAAATAACTTACTGTGTACATAGAAGGTACTTACAGAGTACTCATAGTGCAGAATTATGTTCAGGGCTTTTTTACTGTCACTTCGTAAAGCTATGGGGTGTCTATCAGCCTCTGATAGTTGAAGAGCAAGGCTCACAGAAACTGAGGCTTAACCATCCCACCTCTCCTCAGCATGGACACTATAACTAGTACATTCTACTTTCCAAAAGTACTTAGATCTTTCTATATTCAGAGCACAGATCTGAGCAACTTATCTGTTTGAGCTGTTGGCATTTTAGTAAATCTTATCCACATGTTTCACTTTGGGCATCACAGCTTTTTAAGACTTTGGAAGTCTTCAGAAGAATGTTAGATATCATTTTTGTTTCTTAAGCTTTCTCTTTCTTACCTTAACAAATTGATACTGAGGACCCGTGTTCCAGTTCTGTGGTGTCTTCTCAGCCCTATTCATCATATTCTAGCACTAGCTTCAGGATGGACTTCTATTTAAACTGTGAAGTGACTGATGACTGTGTTACCTGCTCAACTGTATTTAACATCTGTATATTAAAAAGAGGTATTAAGTGTTTCCTGGCCCTGCACACGTAATATCAGTTAAACGCAACCATCCCCTCTTCCTTCTGTTGGCAAAAGCTTTAAAATTCAGGACACATTAAAAAGAAGAGTATTGTATGGGATTTGGGGGTGGCGATGGTGGTGTTTGGTGGTGTTCTCTTTACAAAGATTTGATTTATATTTAAAAATATCAGTTCTTTGGAATTTTGTCTTGAAAGCTCCCATTTAATTATAATGAAATATAACCTCTTATACTAGTTAAGCTTACAAAACTGCTAGTTTGGAAAATGTTCTTTAAAGTGGTATTTCTGTTCATTAAACTATTCTCTTTCCACTCTTTCCATCTGTTTTTTAGGCCCGCTGCCAAGCTTCTCAGGTCTTAACATCAGAGAAGATTCCTTAAAAGATGCCTTTATTACCTGTTTCTGCAATTTGCTGGTTGCAAAACATGAAACTTCTGGACTATGACCCTATCGCCATGATTTCTAGACTTAAACTAAGTCCCCATAAATGCCTGGGGGCTCTGGAGAAGCACAGCACTGGAGTGGACCTGTTGTTTTGATCCGCAGTCAAAACTCTGCCCTCTTGATGACTCTGTAACTCTGAAGTATTACAGTGCTTATCTTAAAAGAAAATTTGGTATTTTCTTTGTTGCTTAAATTACCAAGCAACACCTACCATTCCATAGCAAACTATGCACCACAGGTAACTGCCAGTAAACAGTGGATAGATACTGTGGAACTACTTTATTGGAGTGCTAGGTCATTGTTTACCTCTGTAAATATATTTATGCTGCCTCTGTGGCCAGTGCTCTATTTCCTACCAAATTTGATCAACAAATATCTATTATGTCTCAGCAAATTCTCCTGCAGCTATTTGCAACTACAGAGACAGTTTAGAGATTTCAAAACACAATATGTTCCACGAGGGATTAGTTTGCTACTGAACTTCTTTTCAGTTAGCTGGTTCCTCTATGTATATGTGTCACATATAAACATGAATGTGTGCTTGTGGGGTGGATCAGTGTTAGCATTGGCTGTGAGGTCTAAGATAGATTAGTGTCCAAAATGTGGAGTGCATGTGCTTTAGGGGCTGCATAAGACAATCCACTGGGGTATAGTGGGGTATAGTATTCTTTTTTAATTTCTATTTTTGTTTATGTTTTATTATGTACATCCCCCTAGGTCTCAGAGGCATCTCAAAAGGATGTGTGAACTGATTGTTGAGTAGACTCTTCATTGTGCAGGGTTAATGCCATTTCAGAGACTGCAGCTATCTGCTGAAACAAGTATGTTGGGTATTTGGGGCACTCTTCTATGTCTAAAACATGCTGCTCTGGCATAATGTAAGCATCATCCCTCACCAGCAGGGCAGCTGAAGGCTGGGAAGCATGGTTGAGTCTGTTGCAGACAGCACAGGATGCCTTTGTGTAAGCAACTGAATCCTGTCATAGCATCTGTTTACTGTAACTAGAGCTTAGATACTTAGCTTTTTATTTAGACTCTTCCATGTTAACATCTGGATGTAGGTGTCTTACCATTAACCTGCTTCTGTCATGTTTAATATACTCTGGCAATAAGAATGAGTAGTTTTTGGAAGTATGAAACACGTGAGCATATGAAGGTATTAACAACCTATAAATCAGTGATTTTTCTGAAACATACATTAAAGTAAAAAATTTAAACTATGAAAATGCGTTCATTTCAGTAGGTATGTAAAAGTGGCCTTTAACCTGTGAAAGAGTTAAATATTCAAGACACTAGAGGGGCTGAGAGTAGGAACATAGTTTCTGGGAATTGCGGGACCATTAGCTGCCGTATTAGTCCTGCTCTATGTGGCATATGTTCTTAGGCCATGTCAAGTTTGGCAGCCATGTGATCATTTAACATCTTGCAGATAGACTTCAGTCTTCTCTGTGCTGTTCCCTTACCTTCCATGTGACTGAGGCTGAGTTTGTTCCTGGCTAAGGCTCTGCTAATTCCAGACCAAGCATATTCTTTACTGATCAGACACTGTGCCCAGATATTTAAGCCTTAAGAAGCAGGAATTGTAGCTCAGCACCAGCGCTTCATTTCAGTGCTTCACTGTGTTCAGCCTGCCATTGGGACTTAGCTGGTGTTTCAATGAAATGCTGTAATGTGCCAAATTTGAAATAATCTGTTTGTACTGGCTTGTACATGCTGTTTGATTCCTATGTAATCACCACAGAGCAGGTAGATTGTGAGCAGGAGAGTGGGAGTCTCATTTGATCCAGGTGAAGATGCCATTACAAGGGCTGTTGTGATGGCAATTCCTGGCACCTACTGAACAGAAACCAACGATTTGAGATACTTGGTTCTTTGCATAAGCAGGACTTTATGCCAAAATCCTAATAAATATTATTGTGTTTGTTTTTTTCCTTTTTGTTTTATGTTTTTTGGTTGGTTGGTGGGTTGTTTTGTTTTGGTGGTTTGGGGTTTTACTTGTTTAGCAAGTGCTTTGGGAGTGTCAGAACAACACAGACTTAATTACACATTTATAAAGGTCAAGTTCCTGGTGTCTCACTTCTTTCAGTTTGACCCCAGGAATGCCATGTAAAGATCCAAACACCCAAGGTAATCATGGTATAACAAGCAATAGCCTTTTCAAGGCATTGCAGCTGGTGCAGGGTAGTGGGGTAGCTTTCAAACCTTAGCTGGGCACCACTGGAAAGAAAGCAGTAGGGTAACAGAACATTAAAATAACCTGAAGAAGACCCAAGACTTCGCTTCCATTGCTATCAAAACTTTCCTCTGAGAGAGAATGCATGTAGGCTCAATGCTAACTAAATTAACTGTTGTCTCTTGTCAGACCAGGTTCATAGAAGCTGAACTTTTTCTAATCTTTGTCAGAGAGACAACAGGATCCTGTTTGGATCTATTCCCAAGACCCTGAATATTTGGTTAACTGAGGGGTGAAGAAACTGGCTGTGGTCATGAAATTCCAAGATGGACTTTGATTGACTTGCTAGCAGGCAGGGCAAGAGAAATAGTAATACGCTTTTCTAATCAGAAGTAAATCACAAAGACTTGTCATTGCGAGGGCTCCTAGCTGCTCATGTTCAGCTGCAAGTTGTATTTTCTGAAAACAGTGCAAGAGTATCTGCAGCTCTACACAAGGCAGAGCACAAACTTGATGATTGAAAAGCCGCCTGAGTCTGCTGTATATCGAGTGGTGATGCAGTTTATTGTTTATGTGGATTTTATTAACTCTCAGAAAAGCTTCCAGTGATTTCTGTGATGATAATAATAAGCTTGGGTTTGCCAGAAGCCCTAGCTGTTCTACCATGATATTGAGAATGCGTTCATTTCTCCTTTGGAGCAGTGTCACAGCTCTCTGTAAATTCAAATTTGAGGGACAAAATATTTCACCTTTTTTTTTTTTTTGGTCTATTTATATTCAATTTAACTTATATGTGATTTATCCAAATACTTTTCTTATATATACCGTGATATTAACTTACAAAGACTATAATGTGAATGTCATTGAAGTCATCCATCTACTTCTAGTATGCTAGTAATTCTAGTGTTTAGTTCTAATTCATATTAGAACTATTAATTCATAGAGTTCTTAGTTGAAGGTTCCAGTGAAAAATATGTATTCTGGTGACCCTAGGTTTTTCTTACAGAAACAGTCTTAACACATGCTAATTATTCCCTTGAGCTATATGACTGGATTTCATTGAATTCTCCAGCCCTGAAAGTGACCGAATGCACTTCCCTGAAGGGGAAGGTGAGATTTAAGCCCTTATCCCTGCTTCCTGCTATGTTGTCTACATGATCAAACTGGTGACTGAATGCTTTTGACTGGTATTGTATCAAGTGTGCTACAAACAGCCACAGCAGGATATGATGCCTAACTTAAAAAAAGTTTCAAATAATCATTTTGATTTTTTGATTTCACAAAAAGCATCTAACCTGGGCTTTCCCATTTTGTTTCCTTTGTAAAGTATCCTTCCACTTAACATAACTTGTTTGCTTCTTTCACTTATCCTAAGGGACCAGCTCTTCCTTATTTTCAATCCACCTATTTTAGCCTTCTGATGTATTTTATTTGCTTTTTTCCTGGACAGAATTACTGCATGCAGTGCAGTTACCTGCTTGTATTAGGCAAAGGTAACCTCATATGATTAGCCTGTAAGAATGTTTCCATGTCCTTCAACAATACAGCTGAATCATCTTTCCTTTTGGAACTTTGCATCTCCCATACCAAGAAAATAAGCTATAATTGCCCATTCCCTCCCTCCCCCCCCACCCCTTATGTGGCTTATGTAACCAGTGCAACCCCTCACCTCTGAGTCTGAATTTCCCACAAGGGGACCAGAGACCTAGAGGGAAGGAAAAAGCAAAAACAGGCACATAACCCTTAGGTGTTCTTTGCTTTAAAGTGGATCATAACGCAGTATTAATTTGGATGTAAAATCCTAGGCTTTGCAGCATGCCTGAGATTGTATTCGTACAGCATCTTGACATGGTGGGCACTATCCTCTGGATTTTAATAAAGTTCAGGCATTAGCTATTCAAAAGTTCAGCATGATCAAAAACTAAGCTCTGCTCATAGGGCAGTGTCCCAACTCAAGCAGTCTCCCTAGCGTATGCTTTGGATTCAGGGAGTTAAAAGCAAGATAGAAGCAAAGTTGTCAGCACCATGATTTTGAATGACTAGAATTCAATCAAAGATTATCGGTGTAATTTTATTAATACAAATTTGATTTTAATCCAAAGTGCACAAGTAAACTTTACATATTTCACCTAAACTTCTTCTGCCAAAAACCCTTCCAGTCCACTACAGCAAATGAAAACACAAATATAGCCAAGCTTACTCTCAGTCAAATTCACTTTTATTTCACAGATGTTAATTGCTAACAAAGCGAAACAAATCTGAAGTTCAGATTCAGTCATTGAAACTTGTTCCAAAGACTTGGAGGAATGGAGTTTACCCAGTTTTATATTTTTTGTCACTTCAACCTTTCTTATTTCCTCTGCTTTGAAATACAAGATGTAACAGTGAAAACACAGTTTCAGATTTTAACTTGTTTGACATAATTTTAAGTTTTAAGCTATACATCCTCTGCATGAAACTCAATAAATATGTTAGTGTGAAAACAGACTAGAAAAATCACATTAATCTAGAAATACCATTAACAAGAAAATTTCTTTCATAAATAGATGATTCTTGTCTGTGACCCACTCAAAAAATATTCTCAGATTATCACATTTTGCACAGATTACACAGCATTCTTGGATTCAGTCCAGATATAAAGAGAACAAGTTTACCCTTTTATAAAAAAATGCCAGTTTTAAACATACATAGCTGAAAATGGAAAGCAGCCTTGGGAGCTGAATGTTTTTTATGCACCTGAATTGAGACATACCAGAAGTAAATTAATTTCAGTGCTGAAGAGCATTTTAAAGCATTCTAGCAATTACACAGGAAGCTGGATGTAGTCACTATGAAGTTTTCAAATCAACCATATCTTTGGAAAAGTCAGATTTAATACCACATTAGCTCACATTTTAATATATTTGGTAACACTGCTGGAACACAGATCCTGCTTATTGCTTTGAAACATTCATTATCACTGAAATCTAGATGCTTGTCTAGAGTTCTTCATAGCCAAAATTAAAAAGATCAAATAGAGGACAGTAGGAACAAAGGCACATGGTTAATTTATAAAAGTATTTACAGGGTACTTTAACATTTATTTCTCTCTACTAGAATACAAAGAGAAGAGACTACTGAAACATGTTGAAGATCATCCAAAACAGGTGTTCTCCAGCTATTAGAGCAGAGGATCTTATACACCATTATTTCCAGAATTAAATTTCTTGTTTTGAATATGGAATTTCCAAATATTAAAGTCCATAAATTTATTATTCCCCTAAGCACTGTGATACTTTAGTGCAACCCTCTTCAATGGCTGAAGCTGGCATAGTTAAGGCAGTCTACTAACAGTATTTTAAATGCAGCGCACAGTGTTTAATCATTGAGGTGCCTGGTCATTCTCTGTATGGAAAGCTGTCTTCTGAAACTGTCATCCATGCCATAATCCTTCTAGCTGATGCAGCCTCAAACACAGCATTTAAACACAGTTCTTGCAGTGTTTGGGGGTTTTTTTTGGAGGTGGGATGGGAGGAGGAGTCTAACACCAAGCTAGTACCTCCATAAGCAACTCAGTAGGATGGTTAACATTGCTGAATTGTTTAGTACCTTACTGTACATTGGCAACCTGTAAAGGCTAGCACAACAAGATGCTTTTAAAACATCCATTACATTCAAATCTATAAGCACTCCATAAATCCTGGTACCATAATCTGCACTCTACTAACATGTATTTTAACACAGTCTGTTAACCAAAAGCAAATAAACTTTCCTAAGGCATTTCCCCAGCCATGACGTTCATTGATGCACAAGTTCAAAAATCCCAATAAGAGGACTTAATCTCATTCCATTTTTTTTTTTTCTTCCCTACAGACTTAAAAGTTAGTTTCAAAATGTTTAAAATGCTATTACTCTCAACTATGGCAAAAGATTTTACTTCAGTAGTATGGAAATGGTTTCCATTAAAGGCTATGTCATCAAACAGTGACAACTGCTGCCTAGCTACAGCTGATAGGTGAGGGCACCAGAACTGACTTAAGTTTTAGAAAATTTCACAGAAGAAGAAAAAAAACAACCCAAAAAACCCTGCATAGTATGCAGTCCCTTTTATTCATCAAAGCTGCCCATGTGTATCCCAGGGTGGAAGATAGCTCAGCCTTCAGATTCAGGTGTGTTTAGTGCTTGCTCTAACATCTTTCTATCTTGCTCGTTGTCAAATCTCTTGAAAGGATAATTACAGAAGTGGGAAGGAAAATATATGAGAAAATAGAATAGCATTTTCAGAGAGGTTAATGTCCCTCAAAGTTCTCATTTGAAATATTACTATAAATTTATTTACGATGACAGTCATCAGAAGACCACTCTTCTGGGTTTAAGATATTTTGGTTTTTTTTCTTTGAAAAGAAGAAAACAAAAGAAAACCAATACATATTACTAAATCCACAGATGCTGTGGTTTTCCTGCCTGCCCCTCTCTCCTTACGTATGTCCATACTGATGACAGAGCCAGTTCAGAAAAGTCTAATCACTATCTAAATTAACAGGGTTGTAGTCAGGGTCATCCTCTTCATCCTCCAACTCTAGATCATCCATTTCTTGGAATAAAGACTCATCAACCTCCACACTGTTTCCAGCTGCAAAGAACAGAAAAATAATATATTTTAATGAAAGTACGAAAACAGTACTTCAACAACAAACTACACAACAGCTTTTTCATACTCAGACTGCAATGTCAGTAACTGTTAACTTACTTGGGCTTTTATATATCAAATGGATATAGAAAAGGAAACAGCACATTTTATCCCTTTACAGCTAAAGCAAAGCTTTTTTCCTCATATGAAAACCCAGACAAGAGAAATGTCACACAGGACCTCAGAATCCACTGGAAGAATAAAATTAACAATTACAGTTCCCAGAAGCAGAGGTCCTTTCTCCCAGGTACTGTCAAAGTAGGAGCTCAGGACCTCACAGCTGGAACAGGTACAACTATCAGCCACAAGAACCCAAACTGTGCACACCATTTATATGCCTACATGCATACATACATTTGCTTTCAGATTTAAATTTTAAAAGCCAGGTGAAGCTTTGCACGCTTTCACGTTTTTTTCTGAAAGAGATGATGCTAACCTAAGGATAAAACTTGAGAACTACCGCTGTTTTATTCATGTGCGTCAGCAGCGACATCTTCTGGCCACAGGGTAAGTATCTATTTTTAACACTGGATTTGAAAAAGCCTTTATAACCGTTTCCATCTAAAAGATAATGCCATTTTCCTATTTAAGACGTGAAAATCAGCATTACCTATTACATGGTACAATAATCTAAAATTTCAGTTAGTAAACTGCTGCATTTATGATAGAATGCAAACAGCAATAAGGAGTTTTTAATCAACAGCAACAGGATTGAAAGTTAACACAGTAACCTCAAGACATTTGGAAAAGAGTCCAAATAAAGGTCTGTTCCTCCCTTGTGACAGCCAAATGTTCCATCAACAACCCTTCTTCACTTTATGCATTTTGAAGGAAGACAAGGTTAAGTTATACTCTCTAACTAAAAGAAACTCAACTCCCCCATTACTGCCATTTCAACTTTATACTCAAAGATGTCTGATGTTCATAAACAACTTTTTAATAAAAAAAGCTACTTGCACAGAAAATTCTTGACTCTCTTCTGCATTAGATAATGCAGCTACATTGAAGAATTCTCTTAAGTGAAAAAAAATAAGAATTTTAAACTAAGATATTTAAGATTCAGTACAGAAAATGAAACAGATATGGGACTGCCAGTAGATTTCTTTATCTCCAACAGGTTTGCCAAGTTTAACATCTTCTGGCACAGGCTTACAAAATTTTCAGCTGGCACCAGAGCAGATACTCACAGTAAGATAATAGACAAATCTGCATGAAGAACTGGGTTGCACAGAGACAAACTGATCAGCAAGATGTTTACTATTGCTGTTGAGGTTCAGAGAGAAGGAGACAGAACTTTAAGATCTGTGCTTAGGACTTAGAGTAAGAAGACAGGCTACTAGGAAAAAGAGAAAAAGCATGGTTTGGTTGCGGTTTATTTTATTTTGATTTGTTTTGCTTATTTTTGATTTTGCTTCCAGTCTAAACACTTGAATAGAAGCAACAGAAATAAGCTCAAGCTCAAAACCACAAATGAATACATTTTAGCATCTTGAAAATGGCTTGTTTGTTTTTGAAAGAAGTTAAAATCATGTCTGTTAAATCTGCAAAACTACTTCTTAGGAAGTTGTTCCAAAGTAAAAGTGATACTGAAGTAAGGTGTTAAGTCAGAAATAAAGATTTTGCTTAGGAATTTTGACTTCTTTTAAGCCACTGTCTTTCAGTTGTGTAAATAAACAGAAATTTACCTTCCTCCAAAAATTGGATGTCAGAAGTGTCAAGGTTGTGATCCATTTCAAACAGCTGTTTACCTAGAAATAAAAGACAAAATAATATATAAGCAAGTTAAATTCTGAAATAACTATCAACTAAGGCAACAATAGTTAGCACACGTATTTTAGGCTTTTCAACTTAACCAATTCAAGCAGTTTTTTTTTTTTTTTTTTTTTCCCCTCTAAAGCTGCTCATTTCTGTAAATTCCCCATTCAGATATTTTGACTATTCATCCAGGATTCTTTCATGCCAAAACGCTTCTCCTCCTACATGTGAAATGGGTCAGTTTCTTAGTCACTTTATGGTTACTAAGGCTTTAATAATTGGTTTTGGAGAGGGTATTGCCCTACAGCCTGTACTCAGTCCTTACTATTTTAGTCCTCATCTTGATTCCACAAGGAAGACTCTGTGGGAACTGGAAAGGAAATTAGCTGCCTCCATCTTTGTCCATACATCCTCCCCATTCAACAAATGACTTGGATCTACAAACAAAACACCAGCTCCTACACACACATCTATGAAGGAAACATCACACAAGGCAAAGCATTTCTAATTAGAGGTAGGGAAAGAAAAGCTCAGGACTCTTTCTACATAAACCACTCATCTTTCATCTATATTTCCACTGCTTATGCAGTCTTCTGCCAACCAGACTCCCTAGTGTTCATAGTAAAACTTTTAAAACATCTTTAACTTCTACTGGGGTTATGCTCTTGACATCTAAGATTAAGCCTTGTTTTAGTTTTGTAAAAGGGAGCTTCAATAAACTAGGCTTGTAGGGAGGAAAACAGACACAGCACACTAACAATACTTTTAGGAACAGGAAAACTTGAAGAACCCTGATTTCTACTATCTCATCTCTGCGGATTCTCAAACACATTCTCTTCAAAGGGGAATCAAGCATGTCCCCAGCCCTGTACAGATTTTCGTTAAACTTGCTACCATTAAATTCCATCTGTCAAATTTCATCAAAATTAGTCAGAAGATTCAGAAGTTTTCGGAAGGGAGCAGGAAATATAACAGTGATATAGCATGCGGACAACAACCATCAGGTTAAAAAGTAAATGCAACATCACAGGAGAACTAGTCCAAAGCTAATCTGTGGAGAGTGTGGAGAAGAATGCCCAAGATTTAATTCTTACCTAGAGGTTCTCCTAATAGAGATAATTTCCTCCACATTTTTCCCCACTAGCTACAGAGTTTGCTTTCTGCTGGACAAACTGTGATCGCCAAAACACAAAGCCTGAAACTACTGCTATATTATTCTCCAAATATCAGAGCCATCGTAAGCTTCTCATATGCAGCAGCCAGCCTCTGTGTTGCTTCAGTCCAGCAACAGCATCCCTAACTCTTAGATGCACCTGAATGTTATGCAGTCAGTGTACAATTCTGTGCAATAAAGGCCAAGTCACTAAACTGATGCAGATTCTTCCTGTTGCTTAACAAACCCCAGGTATATCTGCCAGAACAATGTTTGTCGGTAGCAGCTCTATCTGGTATATTCTGTTGTCGTGGTTTCAACCCAGCCACGCAGCTCGTTCACTCACTCAACCCTCCTTTCTTGCCCTCCCCTGCTTCCAGAAGGATGGTGAGGAGAATCAAAAGAATGCAACTCCCACAGGTTGAGATAAGAACAGTTTAGTAACTAAGGTATAACACAAATCACTACTATCACCAATAATAACGATAAAGGAAATAACAAGGGAAGAGAATACAGCATCTCACCAACCACCAACCGATAACTCACGACACCCCAGCCCAACTGAGCACTGACCAACTACCTCCTCCAACTCCGCAGAGCACCAGCCCTTCCGGGTAACTGCCCTCAGTTCTACATCCTGAGCATGATGTGTTATGGTATAGAATACCTCTTTTGTCAGTTTGGGTCAGGTGTCCTGTCCCTGCTTCCCCCTGGCCTCCCCTCCTCCCTGGCAGAGCATGAGACTCACAAAGTCCTTGCTCAGACTATACTTAGANGTGTTATGGTATAGAATACCTCTTTTGTCAGTTTGGGTCAGGTGTCCTGTCCCTGCTTCCCCCTGGCCTCCCCTCCTCCCTGGCAGAGCATGAGACTCACAAAGTCCTTGCTCAGACTAAACATTACTTAGACAACTAAAACCACTGGTATTATCAGCTGTGTTCCCAGGGAGAGTCAAAACATAAAAACTGCATCAGCTACTAAGAAGGAGAAAAATGACTGCTCCTGCTAAACCCAGGACATCTGTCGGGAACAAAACAAAAGCAGCTTAAACACACGTTGGGAACTGTAATGAGTTCAGCAGAAATCCTGAACCTATTAACTTTTTATTTAGCCCAAAACGAGCTCTCAGAAAGGCTTCATGTGACATGTGGGACAAGAATAAAATATTGCATTTAGAGTTTATTTACCACCACCATATTTCTGTGTAAAAATTACTTCTAGGCTTGTCACTCCAGTCCAGTAACACTGCAAAAAGTTCACAGAATCACAGGTTAGGGCTGGAAAGGACCTTAAGATCATCTAGTTCCAACTCCCCTGCCATGGGCAGGGACACCCTCCCACTAAACCATGTCACCCAAGGCTCTGTTCAACCTGGACAGTTCAGTTTCAGGAACAGTTAAAATCATACCACTTAATTTATTTTTGCCTGCTTGTTCCTCTTCTTTCATTTTTTTCCTTTTTATTTCTAGGAGTTCTGCATCAAACTTTGCTTTCCAGTTTAGGAAATTCTCAATGGTAACAGGAGTGCCATGAAAACGTTGCTGAAAAATAAACCAAACAGAAAACACGGCTGCAAACACAATTTGCAAAGCTGTGAATGAAGGTGAGCATTCTCTTAATTATTTAAATTACAACACTCCAGAAGCACTGCTTGAAGTATTCTTTAGAAATTAATCCTAACCCTGAGAATACACAAAAAACACATTCTTGTTAGGTTTTGTCACAGGACTCTCTGTTCAGAGAGCTGTACTGAGGTAGAAATTCTCATGGTAAAAACCCGCATACTACTTTTGGACCTACAGTGCTACAGTTAGCAACATACCACTAATACAGATTATCCATAATCAGCATTTCTTACCAGCTCTTCACTGCAATTTACACCGAAATACTTTCCATTAAAATACATTACCCCTTCTGTTTTGTCAAGACAGAAAGGAGTATTTTTTTTTTTCCCAGCTATTTTTCTGTCATTTTCAGAAATACTGAACTTTCCAAGTCACACCACCCTCTAGCTATTTCTGAGGAATAAAGTGAAGACTCAGTAGCTGGACTTACCACAGGAGATTCCATGAATGGAAAAACTATTCCACAGAGGCTGGTAGAAAGGACATGTGTAAGGAGAACAAACTGGTCCCACTTCCACCCTGCCAACTCAGTCTACCAAGACAGACTTCCTGAGACCATGCTGCCTATGCCTATTGCTCCACATCCACTCATGCCTCATCAAAAAACTAGCGACAGCAACTTTGATTTCATTTGCGAAAAATCCCTGCCCCTGCCTTACAGAGTAATGCCAGAAGGAATTGTGGACATTTGGTACATCTCCAAAAAGACTGCTTTAGAAAATGGGGGAGAAGGAATAACTTAAGTGCACTAAAGAATCTTTCAGTCCTTAAGTTTTAATTATATCAACTTTGATTGATGCTCCTCTCCCACTGCAACTGAGAACTGCTCCTGCATCAAAACCCACATTCAAAAAAAGCAGGAAATTTTTAGTTAAAAACATTATTTTACATACTTTCTCTTCTTCTTCTGCTTCTCTTTCTTTCTGTTTCTTTTCCTCTTCTCTTCGTGTTTTTATTTGATCCACTATTTCATTTAATTTCTCCTGTACTGCTGAGACTAGAGTGAAGATCATTACCATTCCTAAATTTTCTTCTACCTACAACACAAAGAAGGAAACTTCAAACAGGAGAACCTTAAGCCTTCAGCAGCTGAATGCATGCTTAGAAAGCAGTGTGCTGTGCAAATGCAGATAACACAGCTGAGACATTCAGCACCAGCCTTCAAAGCCTGCTGTAAAACTCAGGTCAATTGGTCAGTTACTCCAGTTAAAGTTACCCCCAAATGGGTGTGAAGTAAAACACCAATGATGAACACCTGTCTATTATATGTTGAAAACATAGTATAGACATCTGGAACACCTTTCCACTAATAAAGCAAAACCCATAGTAAGAACACAGCTTCAAGATTTGATTATCATAAATCATAAGAGACAACAGTCACTCAGAACCTCTCCTCTCCTGCAGTGCCTTATTTATTCATTAATCCCATTACATGACCCTTTGAAGTGGGACAGTTACCCATAAGAAAAAAAAAATAAACCAAAACCATCACTTGATGGAAGGAAGGCTATAAGAATTAACTGTAAAGAAAGAATGCTTACTGAACATACTATGGAAATTTTAATGCAGGGATGACTTGTCAAGGATTACTGAAACCAAGT
This sequence comes from Agapornis roseicollis, assembly GCA_002631895.1. Classification (NCBI taxonomy): domain Eukaryota; kingdom Metazoa; phylum Chordata; class Aves; order Psittaciformes; family Psittacidae; genus Agapornis; species Agapornis roseicollis. Next base: position 20,174 of record NDXB01015097.1, on the reverse strand, counting down.
AAGTGTTTCCTTCTCATTCCTTCACAATGTACTCTCACTGATCCCAAAGGCTGAAGAGTTCCCCTGAGTGATTGTGTTACTAAAAAGAATCAAGAGTCAATTTGGCATTTTTTAATCTTTCCAAATAAAATTAAAGTGGCTTGTTAATACAAATATCTATCTATCTATCTACAGTTAAATAAATTCACCTTAAGCTAGATCTGCAGAAGAGGGAAAACCATAGAGCACTTTCATTTCATTATCACACCTGCAGACATAGAATTATCTGAAGTGGGTCTACAGGGCTGCTAGGGAGGGACTCTTCATTAGGGACTGTAGTGACAGAACAAGGAGTAACGGGTTCAAACTTAAACAAGGGAGGTTTAGATTGGATATAAGGAAGAAATTCTACCTGTTAGGGTGGTAAGGGACTGGAATGGGTTGCCCATGGAAGTTGTGAGTGCTCCATCCCTGGCAGTGTTCAAGGCCAGGTTGGACAGAGCCTTGGGTGCCATGATTTAGTGTGGGGTATCCCTGCTTATGGCAGGGGGGTTGGAACTAGATAATCTTAAGGTCCTTTCCAACCCTAACTATTCTATGATTCTATTCTATATATTACCCTGTTAAAATAATTTACCTCAATAACGTCATTTACCAAGCTCAAACCTCAAAGCTAGTCCCTACAGTAAGGAAGAGGTTTCAAATCAATAGCACACACCTCAGGAAATTCAGGCCAAAGTTCTCAATGACACCAAGCGGAATTGAGATATTCCATTTTCCTTACCTGTTGCTTTAGTAGTTTTATTATGTCCGTGACATCATTATCATCAAGATTCTCCTGTGAGACTATTTCATAAAGCGGAGTTTCATCAGGGTACTTCTCTCTATAGGTAAATTTAAGGGTTGTTTGGACAGCTACAAAATAAAAACAAAAAACTCACATTCTTAAGGTAATAACTCTATATAACTTTGTGCATTTTGTTACTACATTAGCAGTTAAAATGTTCTTAAATGTAAAATACCCATCTTAAAGAATCCTCTTACATATACGTTAAAGCTATATGAACAGATACAAACATAATGCAAGAGTTCTGAGAAATTAAGACAAAGTTTACCCTTATAAAGCTATTACAGACTATTAATGTCAGAAAAATCTTTCTGAAGACTGGAAAATCTTCAGTGGTATGACAGGTACTAGAGCAGTAATCTTTTTTCTCCCCTCATATTCCACTTAAAGCTGGAGGAAACAAGGAAGAGTCCTAATAAGAGATCTAGAGAGAATCTCAACACATTAATTCTTTAAATTCTGTGTGCCTGACTGCACTATCAACCTCTGTGTTGAGAACCAGGGCTCCACATCAATCATATGACAAGGACATCATCCAGAATAGGTTACTAAGTAGAGAACTGCCTAAAGAGAATACATTCAATGTGAAGACTCCCAGAGCCAGGATAACACGGAAACAAGGCAAAAGACAACCAAGTCCTTTCATGCATCTTGACAGACCACCATGGAGTATTTTTCCTTTACTTCCAGATTCACAGTTCTCACAGCAGTCCCTCCAACACAGGCACCTGCTCTGAGCACAACTTGCTCCTTTAAGACTGAAGGAGATGGCATCAGTTTCTTCCTTCTGATACAGACCAGCACCTCTCAAACTTACTTGGCACTTGCTTACAATGAGCTCACACAATCACTGACACCCAACAGATACACTAGCATTTGGGACCTTTGGGTCTTTGCTGTGGAACTTTTGCTTAAGGGCTGCATGACAGACTCAACTCTTCAATGTAGCTGATATATATACAGTTGCTAAAAAAAAAAAAAAAAACAACAATCACCTCACAACATGGCTGTAAGCTTCTACATGGATGATGACAACCCATACTTTACAAAGCTTAATAAAGCATTTGAGATTCAGCATGTCAGAAAGCAGCCCTAGTGAGAGAACACAACCTTTCTTTAAACTAAACACAGACTGCTGGAATCCTTGAACTACATTTTCTGAGGAGTGCTTGCAGAGGTATACCTATTGTTGGCAACAGAACTAGGCTTACAAAGAAACCCCTCCTATAGATGTTTAAGACATGGTCAACTTACTTTCACCATTTTCTCCTGCTTCAGATGTCACAGTGATTGTGAAAGTTGTTGGATTTTCTGACAATACTGTTTGAAGAAAAAAAAGAAAAAAAAAAAAGACAGAGATCACTTGAATCAGACAACTACTTCTTCATGTCATTAAACTTGAACTTCTCAAGGACTAATGAAGAAAGGAAGCTCCTGATAAAGTGTTAATGGCCTTTTTACTCTACTAATAAATACTTTTTAATTAACAGTTATCTTTCACATGGAGTGAGTTTGGAGAGCTCTTTGAGTGACACAATCTAACGATACCGAAAAGTTTCTGTTTTGGAAAGTTCTCTTTTGGAAGTTTAATTTTCCAAGAAGTGCAAATCTACTTACTTACCATCAAACGACTTACATTAGTGCACCCAATGGCTGCAGAAAGCTCCCAAGCCAGTTTGCTTTACTGCACTAATAATATGTGGACAAACATCCAGTGCACTCTTAACCCTGGACTATTCTGACAGTATGCCTGCACCTACTTCTATATTTAGGATAGCTTAATGTAACAATTGCTTCTTAAAACAAAGAGTGAATACATAGTGATTTCCTTCAAGAATGCACTACATGAAATTGCATGAATGAGGCAGCCAGAAGACAGATAACAAGTGGCTCTATAGAGACACTCAAAGTGCAAGTCCTGTGACCTAAAGTTTGAGACCAGAAACCTCACTGCACAATGGGGGATTGCAGACCACATCCTCAGATAAGGACTGCTCTGTATCACTATTATAGCATATGTCCACTCAAGTGTACATGCTCTCACAGTATTAACTGAGTTTTGTCTAATTGCTAACATACTGCTACTACTCCCGTATTTTTTTCCCCTCTTCTTTTAGACATAAGAATATTACATGAACAAATAGTAACGTAGAGTAAGCATCAGAGGCTACATGAAAGTATATTACTTCCACATCAGTATCGGTGATGCATTATCCCCAGCTACCAAAGATCAATTCATATACCTTTGAGATAAAACTGAAGAACCTAAAAGATTTTCAGACTAAAGCTACGGGCAAATACCCGTGTGATGAAGTTATTGCTAACCAAGACACTGTGGGACTTCATGCACAGTGGATACAGTGCAGTAAGGAAACAAAAAATGCACAGATTTTGTCACTATTAAAATTCTTTGCATGCTGAGCACCATAAATCACTTTGAATTAGTTTGGATGGTGGATACTCCTATTGTTTGACAATAGTTCTGGAAAACTATTGTTTGACAAAAGTTCTGAAAATCTAATGACCAAACACATCCACCAACTTGAAGTTTTAGCAATAAAGTATGCTGCACCTGGGAATTAGAGCTTGCCTTTGTCCTACCACAGATGTGCAACAGAACAAGCCAGCTACCGGCAATGCACTTTAAAACCCTCCCCAAAACACCGGGTGCGTCGCGGCTGAGAGAAGCTGCTACCAGAAAGGGAAACAGCCGACACACAAGTCCCACTTAGGGCCGCCTCTTTTGAAAGGCTTCTCCGAAGAGCATCCTTCCCCTAGTCGCAGCAGCGCCGGTACACCGGAACGGGTGTCCATGCCGGGCTGCCACACCTGGGGCGCCGCGCATGGTAGCCTTTCGGACCGGCACGGGAAACGGAAAGCAAGCAAAAGCAAAACGCAAACCACTCGACCCGTGCAGCTAAAAGCCGGCGGACACCCAAGAGGGGTAGCCCAGGCAGGCACGGAGCAGCTGTCTCCCGGCGGGGCCTCCTACGCCCCCCTCATGCTGGCTCAGCTTTGCACGAAGCGAGGCGCGGGCCCCGCCGCGGCTCACCCGTGAACGAGTCCGGATAGATGGACTCCAAGGCCTCCAGCTCGTTGCGCTGCTCCTCGCTGTAGTCGGTCATCGCCGCCGCCGGCCATAGGCCGCCCGCACCGCGAAACGGCCCCCACCCTCCGGCGCCGCGCATGCGCACTTCTCTCCGCCATCGGCTGGGCATGCCTGGCTGTGCCGTCCCGCTGGATCGGTGGTGGATGGCTTTGGGCTGAAGGGAAGGAAGGAGGTGTTGAGGTGTCTCCGCGTGAGGTGAAAGGGAAAGGGCCGTAGTGAGGTCTAGGCAGTTCTCTTTGCGGCTTTTAGGTTGACCTCTGTCTGTTCAGCGGATTCTAGTACGTGCTGCTTGGGTTCAGCGGTGGGCAGAGCGGGCTCGATGTGTTCACCCGTTTGCACGTGGCACGTCCCAAACATCCTGCCTCCATCGCCTGCGCCGCGGGTGCCCTGGGCTTCCGCCGCCTGGTGGGAGGGAATAGCAGGGGTTCCAGTAGGTGAGGTAGGCGGGCTCCCGGCTGAAGAGACAGGCTTCAGAGCTGCTGTAAGAAGTGCGTTGCTGTCGGGCAGGTCTTCACTCTTTGTCATTGTTTCACAGAAAATTAATAGGGGTTAGCAACCTGAAGGGGATTCAAAACCGTTGCGCTAGAAATAGCATAGGCGTGCCATGGAGACAGCTGAATATGGTTTTAGCCTGAAATTTGAAATCAACATAGCTGGAAAAAAACAGTTGAGGGTACAGCTTGTAGTTAAAAACATCTGCTTTTAATTAGGAAATGTACCCAGGAAATGTTCACAGTGATTTCTGAAGTCGCTGCTGCATAAGCAGCATTGTTAGATGAGCAGGACCCAAGTCATAAAGGCTAGCAATACTGGGAACCCCCTTACATGGAGATTACGCACAAGGATGAATTTAAGACTGTTGAGGATTAAGCAACAGCAGATGCTGATGGGTGCTTGGTACACAGATTCTAAGGTACATCAGTTCCCTGGGCAGATGGCCAGCACTTCTCCCTCAAGGGCATTTTGCAAGGCCAGAGTTCCCAGAAAACTTACCATAGACATAAAGAGAATCATTTTCACTTCAAGTGAGCAAACTGCATTTCTGAATTGATTTTGGGTAAGATGACTCAGGTTTTAGCAGGCACAGTTGGACTGTTTAGTACCAACTCATTGATTTTTCTGTAATCACAAATTCCTTTGAAAGCAGTGCCATCACTTTTAATCCATGGCATGTTTCAGGGAGCAGGGGAGTGAAAGGAAATGCAACAAACCACCTACAATACTCTGCTTAGTGTATTAATAAATGCTAACAGGGTGATAGCCTATTTGTATGGGGTCAGGTTGACTTCAAAATGACAGATACAGCCAGTACTTCCAGTCAGCATTTTAAATTATAAGTGAAATCAAACAAACAAAACAATTAGAAAAAAAAACCAAACCCCAAACAAAGCAACAAAAGCCACAGGGCAAATAGTCATTGGGACAAAATTAGAAAACATGAAGTTGAATTTGAAAGTTAGCTAGTTTAGAAAGTAGTTAAAACAATTTGACAGCTCACTCTTAGCTGCAAAATATTGTGCCATTTTATAGTGGTAATTTTAATTTAAAACAATCCAGGTATATTGCACCTGGAAAATAAGGGAAGAAGTAGAAAGAACCTGAACCCACATAAAGACAGTCATTTGTCATTTGGATCTGGACATCAGTGTAGGGTTTTTTTGCCAAACGTTCAGATACACAAATCAGTTGTATGTCTTCCAGATATGCAGTGTTCCATCTTGAATAAAAAAATCACAAAGGATTTTAAAACTTAGAGATCGCGTCTACTAACCAAGGTACTTTGCTTCCTATGGAGTTAATATAAACTGTTCTGTTACCTTCTTTTGGGTTTGCATGGAAAAATTTGGGGATAGGAAAGTAGGAGCTACAGAGGGCAGTGAGAAGTTGCCAGAAGCTTCCTCTGTAACTGACAGAGCCAATGCCACCTAGCTCCTGCCACTGGCCAAGGCCATCAGCAAAAGCCTCTAGGATAACGTAGTTAAGAGACAAAAAAGAAAACAGCAAACCTGTGCAACAGAAACTGCAGCTGAAAAGAGGAGTGAGAATATGTAAGAGCAAAAACCTTTCAGATTCCAGGGTCAGTGCAGAAGGTGCTTCAGGCACCAGAGCAGAGATTCCTTTGTAGCCCATGGTGCAGGCCATGGTAAGGCTGTGCCACTGCAGTCCATGTTGATACATCGTGGGTCAGATCTCCACCATGGAGGACCCAAACGGGAGCAGGGGGATGACAGGAGGAGGCTGTGGCCCTGTGGGAAGCCTGGACTGGAGCAGGCTCCTGGAAGGAGCTGTGGCCCCTTGGAGAGAGTAGCCCACACTGGAGCAGGTTTGCTGCAGGGCTTATGACTCCATGGGAGACCTATGCTGGAGCAGTTCGTGACAAACTGCAGCCTGTGGCAAGGATTGGAGGGCTGTCTCCCATGGGAGGAATGCCATACTGGAGCAGGGGAAGAGTGTGAGTAGTTCTCACCCTGAGGAGGAAGGATGAACTGATCCCAACTCCTTCATCCCCCTGTACTTCTGGGAGGAAGGAGATAGAGAATTTGGGAGGGGAGGGGTTGGGGGGAAAAGTGTTTTAAGATCTATTTGTTATCCTTTTTGATTTGATTGGTAATAAATTAAACTTACTTCTCCAAGATGAGTTTGTTTTGACCCCAACAGTCATCAGTGAGTGATATCTCCCTGTTCTTACCTCAATCCATGTACCTTTTGTGGCTTATATTTGCTCTCCCCTGTCCAGCTGAAGAGGGGAGTGATAGAGTGGCTTTGGTGGGCAGCCAAGATCAACCCACCACATATATGAAAGTTTAGGATTCACATGAAATATGTATGTAGGAATCTAACAATTTCAGCAATGTAAAATACACATCATTCTCATTATTCAGTACGTACACATACTCACTCACAGCTAGTGTTTGCTTTTGTTTAGAAGTTTAATTCTTCATGACTAAGCACATTTACCAGGATCTACTATTTATCATACTTCTGGCTCCTTCATTTTCTACTAAGATGTAGTAAATAATTGTATTTTTCCACTTGAGTACTCTGGGGTGATTTATTAACAGCAAATAGCATCGTACAGCCTAGCATATGACTTTGTAGCACACATATACATGTGCACATGGCAAGACAACACAGGAAGCATTAGGAAAACTCCGTGTATGGATTCCACCTTCCCCCCCTTCACCCTTAGAATTCGAAACAGCTGCACAGGGAGTTAGAAAGGAAATGAGGGGCAGTAATATGACATCATACCATACTGAATTAACAGAACATCATGAAACCTTCTCTCACTAAATTCAGTAGGTTTTAATCACAGTAGAGTGACTAAATTGCAAGTTTTTCACAGGCAAAGCAAACCTTACACAGAGAGTGAGGTTTGTATCGCATCCAGATTTGCTGTTAGTGTAGTGGGCAAGTATACAAGTACCAAAGAGGTTTTCAAGTCTATCTAGAAGGAATAGGAGACTGACCTTACTATTGCTTTCAGCTGAAATACATTTGAACTTTTATTTTCCACATGTAAGCATTCATACAGCTGATATATGTCACAATCCTTCATCCTGTGCTTCTCAGTGGGCATTTTATCTCCTGACAAGTCCTGGAAGTTCGCTTAACACTGTATCTAGGCTCAGACTTCATTGCTGAAGTTTCCCCTGCTGCTGTAGACACAAGCTTTGCTTGTGGTTAGCTCAGTATATTCACACAATACAAGAAAAACACAGAAGAGAAAAAATAAGGCGTTTCTGCTAGGGGTCACCAAGACAAAGCTGAATATCTGCTTTTGCTCTGTACAGAATGGACTGACTCCTAGGATTCAATCAGGGCTACCTATTAATTTTTAAAGATTTTTTTTTTTAATGATAGGAAAGAAAAAGCCTTTGGGAATGACTTCCTCTCCTAGTGCATACAAGTCCTTTTAGCACAAATATTAGAAGGCAGGGAGCTGGAGCTTGAAACAGCCCACCCTAATCTAGACATAAACTATCAGACCCTCAGGAGTCAGGCACCATCAGGAAAGGTATCTGTAAGCATATACTAAAGGACTAAATTAACAAGATGTACTTGATCACGTACTGTACATCTCAATGCGATAAGGCATTGGAAAGTTCCAGATCAGATCAGGCTGATGTCCTGCTTATCTGCAAGGTGTTGGTGGGGGTGTGGCTCTCAGACCTGTGTTCTGATCAGAGGGTCTTCATCAGTCCTCAAGTATTTCCCATTTGCAGACCCCTTGAGTGCCCAGTCATGGAGGAGACTGTAGTCGTAGTGCTCTGCATCAACTCGTTTCAGGAAGGCCAGTCCAGAAATGGCTTGCCACTCCTTGAGAGATGGGATACGGATTTCCTTTACATTTTCACTCCCTGGGACAAAGCCAAAGAACTTCCTTATATGCTGCATAGCATAGAGCCTGGAGTGCTGGTCTGTTGCTTCGTCAAAGAGCTCCTGCTCATTGTGGACATAGCTGCTCCAGTATCTGAAATGTAGAAAGCTGAGTGGGGAGCAGCAGCTTGCCAGGCAGTAAGACAGGAAGACAGTGATGACTACCACAGCAATCAGAAGCCAGCCAGCCACCTTACAAAGAAAAAGAAGGCATCTGTTACAGCTGAAAATACTCACAGTGGTAAACTCTGAGAATCAGAAAGTCCATAAAATGATCTTTACTTGTTTTTTCTGAATGAGGTTAACAACAGAAACCTGGCAAAGGTCTGTTGCCATCAAACCCAGTCCCTGCCTACTGGAGGTAACCATGTAGTAAAAAGCACTTTATGCCAAGTACAAGGAAGCTCTGTTACACATTTTGTTAAGGGTTTTGCCTCCACAGCTATTACTGTGAGAAAAAAAGCTGTGTAATTCCTAGCCTATGTTAGCTTACAGCCTATTTGAAACCAATTTTATCTGAAGTGACAACTTAATGTTCCCCAATTTATCCAGTATGTAAGCTTTCAGACTTAAGCCCTATTTAAAACTAAATATTTTAGTTTGGTTTATGCGGAGCCCTTGCAGGCACCTTACACATGCGTTTCTTATCATTGAATAAGAAACTTCATACCTTCCCTGGCTTTGAACTTGTATTTGTCTTATTTAATCATATTTTTTAAGATACTATGCAAAGAAAATTATATCCTCCAGTAACCAGGACAAACAAACATAGTAATTTAGGTACCTAATGTTCAATTCCACTTACAGGAACAAAGTAGGCTTCAAAACACAGAGATTTGGCATTCCAGAGGATACTGAGTCTGTTTTATTCTAATATTTTGTCTGCTGGATTAACTCTAGTTCTCATCATGAGAGATACAAACAACAGATGCAACATGAGTTACTCACTTGTGACTGGTATCGGAGTAGGAGAATAACTTCATCTCTTGCCCGGGTCAGCTCTAGAGGAACTAACTGACTGCATGGAAATGCAGCCAGTATCCTTCTACGTTCACTAGCAGTAATATTAGGATTAGCTTCATAATAATGCACAGGGACATACTCACTTACAGCACACACATAATATGAACCATTTATCAGGGTGACTGCCAGCCAGGTTACTGGAGCAACCAGTGCTCTCCCAGTGATGCTGCATAAGACAAAGCAGACCAATTTGCATTGCAGTGATTGGATTGGTGTAGTCTGTTCCTCAAGAGACCTTTTGCCTGTAACCAGCCTCCAAGTCTGGTTATTCAGTGCATAGCCAACAATTAGAAGGATAAGTGCAGGAACTCCAAGGAAAGCCAGGCCATAGATAAGATTCTGCCCAACATGACAGGGACAGCTGAATGTAAAAAAAGAGAAAAGCTGTTGCCCACCAATTGTTACTATCGCAATTATAGCATTAGCAATAACAACCTCTTTGCCTTTTAGAAAAGTTAACCACTTTGGAAGGAAAGTCATTTTATATCTTACTCTAAGTCAAGCCTAAGTTTTTATGTTTCAGTTAATGGCAAAATAGAACTGAACAAACTCCAGTAGCTTAAGACCCCCAAAACACACCACTCAGAAAAATCCCCACAAGCCCCTCTCCTCTCACAAGCTTTCTACTCTAACCCTTAACAACTACCACTTGTTTGCTACCTTTAAATATACTTACCGTTATCAAATCAGGTGCTTTAATTGATTAAATTATTTATCTCAGCCATTTGGAACACAGCTTTTAGCTGTTAGCACTAACTGTTAACTGTTAGCACTGCCAGCCGCTTGCTAATTGTCTGAATCTAAATGAATTCTCTCTACTTTTTGGATGACATGCAGTGCTACAAAACTGATGGTTACCTTCTTAGGGTTAATTGGCAAGCTGTTTGCTAATCAGTGGTTATTAGCAGAAGCATGGCATTGGACTAGGGGAAAAAAAAAAACAAAAGAGATCTTTCAGGTATTCATAAAAAAACAACCAAACAAAGCCATGTTAAGTGGACTGCTTATAAAACCCAAAGCTTTTAAAATAAACCCAGAAAAGATCCCATGAGTTTCACAAAGTTTGGAATCCCAGTGCTGATTTATGTCAGTTCTGGGGCAATTTGTTTTCCAAACCCTGGAGCCTGAGCTGTAGGTAGCTGGTGGACCGTCAGGATTTTAGTGTTCCACCTGTAGGTGGCAAAAAGCTAGCATGTCTCTTTTCCTGACAGAGTTGAATGATGTCTTCGGGAAGGGTTTGTTTTATTTTTTTGATAGTGTGTAATCTGCTATTCACACAATGTAAAAACAGCTTCAGACGTGCCCATGATAATAGCTGGCGTTTATATAGTGTGCTTTTGACTACAAGGTTTAAGATTTTCTGTAAGTATTGTCAGTCCCATTCTGTGGACAGAGGTAGATAGAAATTTTTCATTTAAACATTTCCAGAAATGGTTTCCTAATACTGGGATGCGTAATCTGTGCTCTCATCATCTGTCACAAATCAAGCCTTAAAAATATTTCATTCCTGATAAGTTTCTCCAGGTCGTGCTTTGTCTTGCTGTCACACTGTCTAGTAGTTCTGCACGTTGCATATCCTAGGCTGATCTGAATATGCAAAAAGCACTCTCACAGCTGATACACACATGGATAGCATGTAATACACATCTTGTCTGTATACTAGGCAAGACTTTGTTCCTCCAGTGGGCTGTTAGGATGGGCACCTGCTTGTCCCCCCAGTCACAGTCTGTGAAAGAAGTCCTTGCTAGTAATTAGCTTTTAAAACTATGTGAAACCATTGCACAATATTAAAAGTGATAGAAAAACATGCTGAAACATCCAGCAGCACTTTGCCACAGCTTTTCTGGAACCTGTTGTTTATTGTTTGGGTAGAGTAGTAAAACAACAAAATCCTGGTGCCATCTGAACCCTGCCATTTGGAAGCTTCATTTACTTTCAGTATCACAGGATTTTCAGTAACATTTTTGTTTTTTTCCCTTTATTGGTGGCATTATAATAAAAAAAAAAACAACACCTCCTTTAAATTCAATGTAATAAACCCATCAGGCTTTAAATTCAGTGTAATAAACCCATTACAGAATTATTTTGAAGGTGTTTTGTAAGAGTCTTCCATTATACCTCCATTCATTTTAAAATCTCTGATTGCTGCTTAGCTTTCTTTGGGAACCCATATCTTATTTGGTTTATAAGGGAGGAAGGCTTTTCCAAGCATCACTTGTTCACTCAAGAAACACATTAGATGAAGAGTTGTACAACACTGAAATATTCATAGTCAGCCTGAGGCTGTTGAATGAGGCAATTTATGCAATCAATACAGCAACTTTGTACTGCTACATTTTCACTTTGGCATTTGCTTTCATGCTGTGCTGTAAATAATCCTGCTGGGTCATCCTATTATGGAAAAAAATTACAGGGCTGGATCCAGTTAAGATCTTTGGTGGTGCATCAAACCTGGAAGTACTTGCCTTTTCAGAGGAACCCAGAGTCCTGAGGGTAGGCATTTAAGCCCTGAGGTAGACATTTAAGCCCTTTATCCATTGCCCAGGGAGAGTTAGGAGTGAATGCAATCCAAAATACTACTACCTGAGGTGACGTCTCTGAGGCAAAGAAATGCTTTTGTCTGATGCAGATTAGACACATGGCAAAACTTAGCTATAGTTTTGCTTGTCATTTTGGAGGACAGTGTCAGCTTGAGCTCCCTGCAATGAACCTCACTTATGAGAATAAGTGATTTTTTGGGGGAAGAACTGAGAATGGCTTGTCATTTTCTTTTAAAACATGGCTATTGGTAGGCATATTACATTTGCCTATGCACTCCCATGCAGAGACAAACAGGTTTTAATCTCTTATCTGCTTTTTCTTGAAATAACACAGCCATGGCAGAAAGGAGAGGTTGGTTTCAGCTCCCTTCTGTACCTGATCTAGTCAAAACATGTTCACTGATCTCTTTCTTCCTGGAGCTCTGTTGTTATTAGTAATGTGGAGTCATGAAGCTCTGTATTCTCCAGTCTTTCTGCCATAGTTCTACCAGTTACACTTAGTTACCCTTTTTTTTTTATTTATTTTTTTAATATTTGTATTTATTGGATCAGAAGAAGATAAGGACTTTGTTATGCAATAACCAGGAGAAGTTATAGAGAAACAGGGAAATACTCTTCTGTTTTCCACCTGAAGGTTGCTCCCCATAAAGTTTGGAGGAGAACACTGAACTCTGATCAGTCTGGTCCTGCACAAGTCTTTTCATCATGGAATTAGCACTTCAGAAGGCTGACACTGTATGCCTCCTCTAGCTGCATTTTGAGTTATATTTTGCATGGAAGTCAAGCTTGCCTATGTGTGTTAGAAAGCATGCTGCAGGTTTCCTGTGGGAGCACAGGGGAGCACTGCCTGTGTCCTGCATTCTGCCCAGTCACAGGTTAGCTTCAGCTTTCCAAGTCATTTTTATGGTCTCTTTGGCCTGGTTAAGGGAGAAGCTCCTGTCTCTTTAAGCTGGACAAGCACTGATAATAAAATAATCAATAAGCTTTATGATAAAAGAAGAATAAAAACCTGATACTGTTTTGGTTTTGTTTTTTTTTAAACTTGCATCTTTGCTTCAGAATTCAGGTGGGCTATAAGACACATTTCAATGAGATTTGAAATGCCTGTAGTGAATTTCACCAGAGAGTAGATACCCAAATCCAAAACCACTCTCTTGTAAAGAGTTCCTGAGATGCCTAACCCAGGCAGTTAGGAAGTTTCAGCAGGTCAAGATGAAATGCTTCCCAGGCAGGGCATTACAGGCAATGTGGCAGCAACAGCAGTGGCTTATTCTGAAATGGCTAAAGCAATAGTCTTACAGGGCTTTGAGTAAAAGCACTCATTTGTGATATGAGAAACCTGTGTTCAAATGATGTTTTTTCATGTAGATTCAAATCCCCATCACCTACCTTCTTGTAATTTGAAAAAAATAATGTTCTGTAAGTGAAATATTTAACACAAGGTCTATTGAGCTGTAGATGGGGAGCAAACAGAAGCCTGATCCTGTATTGTGCTTATTTGGACACCCATGTTTTGTGGCAAGCGTATTCTTGTTTTGCCTCAAGGCCCTTTTTTTAGGCATTTGCCACCTAATGCATTATTGACCTTTATATTACAATCTGGGATATTAATGTTTGGAAGAATCCTTAGATTCTGGGCTACTAAGGATACCATACACTTAGCTCTCCAGGTTTCAGCGTTCCCATAATAACCAGCCCACTATAAGAGACAGAGTGATGCTGAACACTTTTTTGTGCTTTTGAACTTTGGGAGAGATATTGAGGCTTGGGGTTTGGTTGTTTTGCTGTAGGTCTTTTTTTTCAGTTTTAACAGGAATGAAGATGACTGCTGCAGTCTAATGCTCAATGCAGTGTGCCAGCCTTCTTGGAGCTGAAGGTTAAAATCCTCACGTGACAAACATGACCAAAAGGGAGGTGCAGGGGGATGCTAACTTCCTCACTATTCAAATTGCCTTGGGTTATTTCTGGGATGTCTATGTCAAGGTTTAAAACAGGTGCCAGATATGTGCCAACCTCTACTCTTTTCACAGGGCTGCAGGTGAGATGACAGTTAAAATTAAGAAGGTGGCTTTGTTCTGTGCCTGGAGATGTGAATGCAGTCCACTGTTGACTTGTTTCCTTCACTAGAGCCATTGAATCTCCAGTTTATTTGGACACACTGTTTCAGCTTCATTTTCTCAATCATGTGCTAACCTTTCAGAATGTAATGCATTTTACCTAATGTGTCGTATTGTATGTGTGAATTCACATATACACATGTGTGCACATATGTTATTTTCCAAACAGTGCTGATGTGTTTTTACTATGCTTTACACTGTATGGTCCACAGTGTTCCTTCATAATTGTTATATTAATAATGCAGTCTGAAGTAATTCATCCTTATATTCAGAATGGGATAAATAAAATGGTGCTCATTTACGGGCAGCCTTAAGTGCTTTGTGATGGTTTTGTTGCTGTTAAATTATGCTAATAATGATCTTTTAGAGCTGTTTTTATAAATGTAATGCAGTACACTTTCTTATGAAATATGGGATGTCTCTTACAAAGAGATACATCTTTGGTGCTTGTTGCCAGTTGGAGACAAGCTGAGAAACAAACCCATCTCAGACTCAATTTAGAAATGCAAGTAGCTATCTAGAGAATTGTAATGCCTGGCTTTTATAATTTATTTAAATTTAGATATGGGAAGTAACTACAATACTTTTGCTTATAAAATTGAGTTGGATATTACAGGGCCAGAAGAGCACCTAAAAGAAAATTGAAGTTGTCATCACCAGCTCATTCTGTGTAAAATGAAAGCTTTTAGGATGACTATGTTTTCCACAGAAAAAGCTAACAATCCTTTTATCTGTCCTATTTTTTTGTGTTGTTGTTGAATTCTATCATAACTTTAAACTACTTTTTTTTTTTAAGTAAATTAATCCTTCTTATCCCATATGAATCACATCTGCTGTTTTTATGTATCTGGAGTAGTAAATACCTGTAATTTCACTCAGCACCAAATCTATTAATTGAAATTTAGTAACAGCATCGCATTCAGATGAGGCCATGTATTTTTAACTGCCTTTCCTGAGAGGACTCAGAAGTAATGTATGTGGAAATAAACCCTGAAAGGAAAGACAGCTACCTGATTAATTTCTTAATTCACTAATGACTGTAGTCAAAATTTATTGCATATATAAACTAAGAGAGTAGACCAAATTTACCTTAGGGGAAAGCAGAAAAAGTAAATTGAACCTTCCTGGATGTTTATAACAGGGATGTTTACAAATAGGGGTTATAATAAGTTGAGAATGATATAAAATCTCCTAGAAACATCATTGATGACTGTGCCACTTGCACAAGCTGGCAGCTGTAGCAGGTACATAGTTTATTCCTTTGGGGGTCTGGGTGCTCTGGATCTGTCCTGACAGCTTTTCAGACACATGGTAGTAGTAATGCCCTATAGCCCACACTGCTCTGCCTAGACAGGCATTAACTTACTAGACTAAAGCAGTCAGAGCTGTCAGAAGACTATAGCTCCTTTAAGTTGAAAATGATAAATTTTTAATAACATTGTGTGGCAATATCTTTAGGGACATGGTTTAGTGGTGGACTTGGACTTGGACTTGATGATCATAAAGGTCTTTTCCAACCTAAATGAATCTAAGGTTCTGTGATTCTTTAGAGAGGGAGCTTAACTCTCCAAACACCAAATCCTGACAAAAACAGCAAGACTGAATTTGCTGTCCCTAAAAATGTTAAGATCTGTTAATCTCTTATGGCTGCCCAGTTTATCAAGGCTGTTTGCTATGTATTTGATTACAAATCATTCTTACGGATGTAACAGTTATTTATGTTGTGTACAGGGGCAGATCTGTTGCTGGTCAAATTCCTCCCAAAGGGCTCAGTACACATAGAGAATGGGAGGAGCATCAGCAGCATCACAGACTGCAGCAAACACATTTCGTGCAGAAGGCAGAAGAGCAGAAAGGAAAAAAAATTAGAGAAGGAAAAGAGGAAATGCAGTGATCATAAGGAAACTATGTTGCTTGAGGAAGAAAAGACTTAAACTGACAATCAAATACATCAGGCGTTACACAGGCAACATGTCTCGTCCACCAGGGAGAAAGCAGGAGAACCACAAAATAGTAAGACATTTTTGTAATGTGTGATTAAAATTGTGCATGGACTAAGAACAAGCTGTTATTGTATTGTTACATTTTATACATTCATATTTCTGATTAGCCTGAAAGTACTGAAAGGATGGGGATAAGTCTGCCAGTATGAGAGCAGAGGTGCTGGCGGCACTTATGGCTAGAGTGTGACCCCTTTTAAGCTGCCAACAAGCTTCCAGCTCTTAAGCAGTGACATAAAAATGCCTACCCACATGCATAGATGTGACACCTGTATCTGTGTATACATATGTATGATAAACTGGAGACAGAGGAAGTTGCTAGTAAAGGAGAACATAGGCAATTCTAAAAAAGTGATGACAAACTAATGTTTTACTTTATGTCTAGTGCTGAGATTCTGAGCAGGCTTAGGAAAGGTGGAAAATGTTCAGGAGCAGAGATGTAAGTGCATAAAGAGATTTATCGTCAAAGATAGAAATGCCAGGTAAGCTTATGTACCTCTGTGGTTAGATAGTCATTAAATGAAATGTAAAGAGAAGGATACCTCTGTTCTGTGTTTGGAATGCTCAAGTCCGCACAGATCTTTCTTCAGGAACCCAGAGCCTTAGGAGTCTTTGTAAGGTGAATGATGAATTTTTTATAGGAGCTGGGGAAGTGGAGAAATTCCAGGAGTCTTTCAGATAATGTTGTGTCAATTTCTGAAAAAGGGAGAGAGGTCTCCACTGAAAAAGAAATAGAAGAATATGATATAATTAAAACTGAAATATGTAAGGTTTTGCCATAAAAAATGCTCCCAACAGATTGCAAAAGTGGCTGATAAATACAATTATGTTGATAAAGTATGCTCAAGCTTCTCTCAGATTGTTGTCTTATTACAATATAGTTTTTTTGCTAAGGTTACAGCAGTGCAGAACCTGTACAACAGCCATTTACTGCATTAAAAACTTATTAATGAGAATTTGGCGAAGTTTGCAATATTAATGTAAACAGGAATTATCACCAAGGTGAGATTAGAAAATGGTTCCATACTATTTAAGATTTTAAACAGTGACTTCTTTAAATGGGAGCATTGATTAAACTCTAAGCTTTTGATGCAAAGGGAGCAGGAAGAGATCTTTCAAACAAGCTGTTCTTCCTTTCCTTGTGTGATTAGTTCTAAAGTTTTACTGGTATTCACTATTATTTTTAATACAGGCTATAAAAAGTACCTATAGTGTGCCCACATGCCACACGCCTGTAGTACTTCCTTTAATTAATGCCTGTCTAAGAAGTTTAGTGAGAGTCAACTTAGTCTCTTGCCTAACGGCCAGCCTGTGCTTCTGCTCAATACAGTCAATTCTGCAGTACCATGAAGGTGATCTGGTGGGGCAGGGAGAGAAGAAAACTTTCCTCCGGATTGGAGCACAGCTAAAGAACCCAAGACTAGTGCTTGTGACAGGGAAATGTCAATGGGACTGATTCTTTTCTACTCTGCTTGTCATTATTCTTTACACTTGTGCTGAATTATAGTATTTTGTCATTATTCTGAACCATTTTTTTTAATCTACCTTTTATTTACTGGGGAAAGCAGCTGTTAATCTGAATCATGTCAACCATACCTTTGTGAAGGAACTAGAATTTCAGTGTATATAGTGTTTTTCCTATTGTAGAAGACTAATAGCTCATTGCCTCTATTATCTTCCCTGCAACTAAATGGTTGTCATTAATCTTGGATGGCGTTTGACATCATATATCAAGCCAGCATGCGTATGTGTGGCCATAGGATGCAAGAATGTACCTGATGAAGGTATCCCAAGAAGCGATATTTCTGACAGTCAAAATCCCTGTACAGAGACTCAAGTGATGATCAATTCAGGTTCTGTGACGTGGACTGTGGATTTCAGTGATTACACATCCATGGACAAAAGTTTCTTTATTACTGTAAATATTATTTTTGCTTGCTTTTAATACAGTTGCAGCTCACAAGTGTGGAAAAGTTTGATTCTAGTTTTTTTTTCATTTTTGATTTCCATCCTTTCTGGCAGAGCAGAGAACTTTTTGTACTCACGTATGGGGCTTTGGTAGCCCAGCTGTGCAAGGACTATGAAAAGGATGAAGATGTCAACACCTTTTTAGACAGAATGTAAGTACTGCTTTAAATGGTCAGCCTTCTTGATAATGCTATTTGTCCACCTATATGTTACATTTCATCTTTGTGTCTGTTATCTTATGAGTTCCAGCACTCTGTCTAGGATTACAGAGATCAAAGGGATAAGGTTCAATATTCTGTCAATAGAAATAATGCTAATTTGTGAATTAAGATCAACAATTAGCTTTTGAATTCTTAGGAAAAAAGTGTCAGGTTTGTTTTGGTAGCTTACATTTGTTCCTTGTTGATCTTTTGTTATGCTGATTAATAACATAAACTTGTAAATTTCATCTCTCATATACATGTATTCAGTTTCAACTTCCACGTTAGCCCTCCTCTTCTGTTTCTTTGTACTCATGTTATTTCAATGTTATGTCAAACTAGACAATCTTTTTGTTTCTCACAGGTCTTTTCTAGTTGACATGCATTTCTGTGTTCACTGTTGATGTGGCCTTCCTGTGGCTTCCTCTCATCCAGCTACACCATGGTTTTGTGATTTGTACAGCTAAGAAGTATCACAACTTCAGGTTGTGGGAATTTGACTTAGGTGATTTAGTCAATACGCAGCCTCCTTTTGTAGTCACGTCCCTTTCTGAGGGTGTAATTTAGGAATCTGACTTGGGTGCCCTGAATTGTCTCCTGTGGGGTGGCTGTGTTCTCCCCTCCATGGGGGCAAACTAGCCACTCACCTTTAAAAGACCATACAACAATGAGCAAGATAGCGCAAGTGGTCAATAAGGAACTGATATTTTCATGGATAACCTGTTTTGGAAGATGAAGATCTTATGTTTATAGGAACCTGACACCCTGACTGAGATTGTTAGACAGTATTCTTAGCTCTTTTTCTATATATATGTATGTACATATATAATCCATAGTGAGAAGAGTATGTTTCACTATACAGTTGCCAAATAACTGCTTGACAATTTGTTTTGATTTGACTTTGTAAATCTAAGGTATGAAAGTTGAAGAGGATCTAAGTAGTCTTGTACATCACCAATACATACCTTGCTAACTGCTGATGACATATTTACCAATTTCATTGATATTGATACTTACTCAATAAATATTTCATGTTTCCTGATGCATGACATAGTGCAGTTTTAAACTTCACGCTGCCAAAACCACTTCTGGGTCTTCTCAATGCATTGGACATCAAATCACTTTTTGGCTTGTTGTCAACGATGTGGTAGAAAATCAGTAAGAAAATCCATCAAGTTCAGGCTGCTTCACTGTCCAGGGCCTCTGACAAAGAGTCAGAGACTGGCAACATCCATATGAATGAAAACAAAATATTCCCTAAAAATGCTTCTGAGTTGAGTTCAGATTCTTTCATCGCATTTGTGTTAATCTCTTTCCCTTTTTCTATAGGGAATTAGCATAGCTATTTTGCGTACTCTGTAGTTACTGACCTTTGTTATTGAGAGGTAGGAATAAATATTTGTTTTATAAAAAATTCCATTGGTTCCATCCTTTTTCATTTCTCTGGGCTTTCTTGGTGGCAAGGACACTGCCAGCTCATGTTAAGTTTCTCATCGACCACCACCCCCAAGTCCTTCTCCGCAGGGCTGCTCTGAATCTCTTCTCTGCCCAACCTGTAGCTGTGCCTGGGATTGCTCCCACCCAGGTGGAGGACCTTGCACTTGGCATGCTTAAACTTCATGAGGTTGGCATCAGCCCACCTCACAAGCGTGTCAAGGTCCCTCTGGATGGCATTCCTTCCCTCCAGCGTATCCACCCAACCACACAG
>NDXB01015096.1:68539-85152 GCA_002631895.1 Agapornis roseicollis | reverse complement strand
AAAAAAAGGAACACCCCGCCCCCCCCCAAAAAAAAACAAAACAAAACAAAACCAAAATAAAAACCCCCACAACAACCCAGAGAATACATTTGCACCAAAGACCTTCTGAAAAAGGAGAGGTGGGGCTGCAAAAATATAAGGGCATCACTAAGCCAGGGCTTGTTCAAATGTTACTTCTCCTAAGATGAACCAGAGGAGAGCAGCAGACATGCATCTTTTCTAAAGGCTGTGGTAGAGACAGTCTCATGAACCAGCTGGGTGTTAAATAATGCCTATAAAAATCAGTGAATCCAAAGTAAGGCTGTTGGTTTGAGGTAAAGAAATCTCTCACACTTTGTTGTTTTTAATGCAGATGCAACATCAATTAATATTTTATAACAAAGCCACAGAAAACATTTTCTTACCTGTTAGTGTAAATCCTCAAGTAGATAACCTCAAACAGTATGTGATGTGACCCACACATCTGACAAATGATCCAACCATTTATGAACTTAAATAATAATTTAGATTTCTAGCTTTGAGCACATTAGCAATGATATTTCCAGTCTTCTTTCATAGGAGTAGATTTCAATATTCAATTAAGTAGCCTAGAGAAAGCACTAACTTAAGTGATACTTAAAACCACACAAACATGACTAAAAACAAAAACATTTGGTCAAAAAAGATCTTAGAGGCTCACATTAAAATCAATGTCCCTTTTGGTTCTGAGTTCAATGGGATAGATTACCCACTCTCCTCCCCACATCCAGACTCCAGAGTTTTAGTTTTCCTTATGCAAATGTTTGTTATTTACCTTGTAAGTCCAGCACTATGTTTTCTTCATCTAGAAGCTTCATCAATTTACCATAGAGGATTTGCTCATCAAATTTCACAGGATCTTAAAGTAAAAACCAAAAGAACAGAAAATTATCTATTGTTTCTTCCAGTAGTATTTCAAGAAATACTGTTTCAACTGTTATTTTTTATTATAAAAGCACAAAACCTAGTAAACCATTTGATGCTTTATAATAGTTTTCACAGTGATAGCTTCCTCAGAGGTGATTGTCATTTTCTTCTGAGTCCTGAAACAGTTTAAAATAAAAATATATAATCATATATTTTTAAATGATGAGGAATAACTGTATCTGAACTGAAAATGGGTTACTAAACCTTCTAATAGACTAGTTGAAATTATCATTTATATTCAAATTACCAGATGAATTCCATTTGAGTCTTAATAAAAGTCAAAGTACCTAACTTTTTCTTTAATGTGATTCGGGATCTTTATTAGAAATTTTACCTTGCTGTCCATAATACTAACACACTCTCTAGTATGAGTCGTCATTACAGCATGCTACGAATTTTAGATTTGTGACTGGTCAGTCATTCAAATTCCTAGTAACATCTTCAGATTTTAAAAAGGACCAAGGGACTTGCAGACACATGCCTTTTTCATGACACCTAGAAAATCATTCAAGTGTGTATATTCAAGGAAGAAATGATCAGTTGAGACTGTCCAGATCTCCCAGAACCTGGCTTCTCTAAGTTGTCAGTGGAGACAGGCAAGTGGGACAGAAAAACGAATGTATGGTAGGTGAATTGAAATACAGCTACAAGCAGCCCTGTATGGCTCTTTTTAAGTGCCTGATACAATACAATATCAAAGAATAAGCTTCCTTTACCCTGAAATTTCAAAGCTGAGTGTTGCAGTTATACTGAACATTCAGAGAGGGAGGCTTCTGCAAATCACTTCTGCAAGTACAGAATCTTTTATGTTTCTTTGAGCTTGTAGCGTGGAAACGTTCCCTTGGTGAGGGGGGAAGCAAATTCATAGTGAGGTGGTGTTTGTTCTCAGGGCATTATCAACTCAAATTTCCAGAATAAATTTAGTTTATCAAATATAGAAAAGATAATTGCCAATATCTTCATTCCCACAGAATAACCCATTATAGAATCCCATATGATGAACACATTAAAATTATATTTAACTTTGTATAATGGAGTTAGTGGCTGAAGATTTGCTTTTCATCACCTATTCTCTTTGGGCATTAGGCCTGAGTTGCCTAAGTCATAAGAAGAGGGTAACTTTGAAGTGTGCCCTGATTTCTCCATCTTGTTCTGATTTTGTCTTACTAATGACAAGCTGCTAGCTGGAAAGATGAAGTAAACAAATACAGTTTCCAATCAGGAGATGAACATGTAGGACCAGACTTCATTTCTGACTACCCTTTTAACTCCATCCACTACATACAAATGTAGTTCCATTTATTTAACACTTCTGCAAAGAAATGGAAACCAAATAATGAGCCTGGTTTGTGAGTATCACTAAATCAGACTGGCTGAGGTGGGAAGGGAACTCTGGAAGTCAGCTGGCCCAACCCCCATGGTCAAAAAGAGCTACCTACAGCCAAGTTGCCCAGGACCATGTCCAGATGACTTTTAAATATCTTCAAGGTCGAAGCCTTGCTTCTGGCAGATAAATTTAACTCTTTTTGGAAAATATAACATTACAACTGCTCTGCAGATGTCAACACAACCGAAGTGACACCATTGCTAACAGACCTTTAATAAACAAGTGCTACCCCAACATTTCGGTGACAATTTTGCTGGGGAGAAAAAGGAGAAACACCAAAGGACAGCTTTTCATATCTGGATCTCACGTTTACCCTTTAGGCAAGTGCCTAAAAACACCTCTACAACCCCACTCCCAGAAACGGATAGAGTTATGGACTTTCTTGGAGCCTTCAGATGCACTATATATATATATGTGTGTGTGTGTGTGTGTGTGTAAAACAATAAAAAATAAGGTTAACTATGTATTGCACCCCTTCAACACAGACAAAAGAACATCTTCTCCCACAGAAAACTGTACTTCCCTATATCCCTTATGTCACCATTCTATCTGTACATGTTTTTAAGCACACATGTAGTTACAGAAATCTAATCTGCTTTTCATTCTCTGCTTATGAAGCAGATCATGACTCATGAAGTCTATTCATAAGATGAAGCAAGGCAGTACCAACAGAAAAAAAAAATCTTTCATGTAAACACTGAGCCAGAAGTTGGCTTCATTGCTGTCCTGTGTAGAAAATGGGGAAATACAGGGGTTAGGAGTTAGTTGTAATTCACTCTTGATAAACCCTGTTTTTTTTTTTCTCCAGAACACAGAAATTCAAGCTATTGACATGCACCAGAGCCTATTTTTCTCAGTCACACGAGTTTCTACCTCAAAAGTTTAAACCTTCTTACCTACTCAAAGTTTCTCATGATTTCCAGAGACTCTTTACACTAGACAAGTTTCTTTAGATTTGACTTACAACTCTGTGTCTCAAGAATTTCTGCAGTATAAATAGCACAAGGTTTAAAAAAGTGAAGCCTTATGAAAGTAACAGAGGAAATCTGGGTCTTGCGTGCTATCAGGTTGTTAGTGCTTAACAAAAGAAGCTGGGCCAAAGCACTCAGTGCATAGCTAAGCACTTCATTACCGCGATGATGTTCTTACTTAAGTCCATGCAAATTCAGGCAGGCCCGTTCCCACCCGCTTTTTTATCTGAAAGCCATGACAGTGAAAGAATTTCCTCCGCTAGACAATACCTCCTGGTTAATCTTTCTCATACCTATGCATAACTTCTCCCAGCTCAGCAAAACCGCACCCTCCAATCCTCACTATCGCCCACAGACAGCACAGCTAAACATCTCTGCTAAACTGGCAAAAAGAAATCCGAAAAAGCCTCCTCATGTGCTGGGAACTGTTACAGACTCCGGGGTTTCCTTCTGTTAGGCAAATGCACTTTCAGCGGAGTACAAAAATTGTTCTTTAAGGAGGACTTTGGGAGCTGGGTTGTAAAAAAGCTAGAGCTTAGTACTCAGTTCTGGCCTAACTTCGTTAATTAAAGAGAACATGGTGCAGACAATGTTCTCTGAGCGAGCTTCATTTTGCTATGGTAATGAAGTGAACACAGCACAGCCTCACTTTTACCCGTCCATTAACTCACTGTCCTTGATCAAAGACTATGTATACTGCCTATCCTGTTCAGAGCGGTTAAGGCTTATAATTTAAATTGTAAACCTCAATATTTAAATAGAACTGCATATGTGATCTTTGTCACCTCATTTTCATGAATGGAAAAGAATATTCTGACACCAAAATTACATACTTAATTCTGCCTCACCTTCTTCACTGACCTCCATCCCACACTGCCTTGGGTTTATTTCCTCATCCATCAACAGGTCAAAGTAATTTCTGCTGTATTCATTTCCTGTGGAAAGCACATGAAGTAAGGGTCAGCGATTATTAGAAGCACATGAACCAAAATGTTAATTTTGAAATCGACACCAGCAAGTAAAGGGGCATTTTTTGCTACTTTCTAAGCTTCATTTTTTTAAACAAGTCCTCTAAGCCTACTAGAACTGCAATTATCATCTTGTGAAAGGTCAGAAAAGGTAATTCTGGAAACAAGTGCACTTTATGTTACTTTTGCTCAGGAACTAATGAGAAAATTTCTCAAATTTAGATGATAGAATGATAAGAAAATTTAAAGAAATGCAGCATCCCCAACATAAGCCAAATTATTCTTGAAACAAGTACAAGTGAATTACCATGCTGCAGAGGAATTTGTGTTTCACAGCTGACCCCTCCAATTTCAACAGTTTTAAATTTCACCACTGAGGTTTCAAAGTCTGGTGCATCTTTAATACTGTATTCAACCATGGAGGTGTTTAACTACGGAGGAGATACTACAACACTGCCTCATTAATCTGAACAGCAATTATGTTCAGTTGGGCTAGGTAACTACGAGATTATTTTGATGGGATAAAACCACTCATCTTAGCACTTCCATTTCAACAGCTAGTTTTATCTGCTTTTTAGAAGCTAATCAAGTTTACAAACAAAAGTCGTTTGTTAGACTTATAAAGGAATAATGCAGCATTCTATCTGCCTAAAGGAACTCTCTGTAAAAGCCAAAATAATTTTCTTTACACAAGGAAGGAGGGAGAGCTTTTTCCTCAAAAGGTATCCTTCCTTTAGCAAAAGCGCTATGCCTTATTAAAGACATCCTCACATTCATTTGGTTTGTAAACACAATAAATAATCACTAAAGAGATTAAAAGTGAAATAATCAAGTCCATAACAAATTTTAAAATTGCTTAGATAGACATAGATCTATACCTTGGAAAATGCATAAGAACTAAAAGTACAAGGGGGTTAATTCATCCAAGATACACTACAGTAGTCTGCAGTGTATTTGTTTTAGGATCAAAAACAATCCAAGCAGCAGATCCTTTTCAGAGACTAAATGAAACTTTGATATGAAACTAGGTTTAATTTATATTTCTGGACTGGCACATTTTGACTGTCAGTCTCTGTTCCTGCAATGTAGTAAGTACAAGAACTGAAAATTTGCTTTACCTTGAGGTCTCAATAAAGAAAAAATAAATGAGTTTCATTTTTGTTACTTTATCTGTCAACAACTACTAGGCTGGTATGAATCTTGGCAGTATGTAATCAAAGTCTTATGTACTGCAATAACAGAGCCATTCTACCTTATTCACTGTAATTGTTTTTCTCTAGCACAAAGCACCGTGATGTTATATGAACACCCTTTCACACGTTGGCAAAATAATTCGCCTATGTGCTAAAAAAGAAAATAATGATGCATTTCTTTATTCAATTACTTCATAGCTGTAAATGTAAATTGCTGGAAAGTATGTTGCAACCATACAGGCAATATTCAGCTAGTGCATAGGCTTTTTGTATAGTCTTAATAGCACAACAGCTTTTATTGAATTTTAATGCCCCATATTCTTTATTCTGGGGATCTGGTGTGAAACTCTGAGGATTAGACTTTTGGACAGCACTTCTGGACAGAATAATTAGCATTTAGGAGGAAGTGTCATGTTATATTTGAGTCTGTGAGGCATGGAAACCATTATTCAAGAAAGGGATACATTGACAAATGCCATTAAACAGCTTGCTCTTTGGACTTTAAAAAAAAAAAAAAGGAAAGAACAATCTCAAGCTGTCTTTGAGGACTAAGAGATATTTTGTCCAGGACTTTGGGTCAGTCAGAACTGCACACAGCTAAAGACAGAAAATTATGCAGAAGTAAAAAGAAGAACCAAGTTTGATTTCTCCAGAGCAACATACACACTTTAAAACCTGCATAGGTAGAACAAACGGTAAATGCCAGAATCACCTCCTTACGGTGATTTTATAGAGAAGTCAGTTTAAACTGCAGGAGTCCACAGAAGACTTTCAATGAGGCTTTCTGAACAGTCAAAATCACTGAAAACCTTAGATTATGGCTCTTGGTGGGGGAGGTGGTGTTGGCATTTTCCCAACTCAGTGCAACATACACCTTTAGAACTGCTGTGACCAGGAAGCCTGGGCTCTGGGCAGGTCCTAAGATTTGGTTGGGGCAGGAGGAGTTGCTTTAGTTTTAAAATACAAAATTATCAATTTTAGTCAACATAACATACTGCCCAAGGCATTTTTCTAATAACATTTTGTGAGCACATGAACAGATTACTAATCATTTCACGTTTGCTTTTGGAAATATTTGAAAGTGTATAACATGTAAATTAACAGTCCACTAAGGAATTCACATCCCTCTGCTTTGTGGTATATACACAGCAAATGTTAATGCAGAGCTTGCTTGCAGGTGTTTTTAACAGCATGTGTTTAGCTTGGTGCTTTCGGACAGCAAGTTGTTTTGAATACCTGCTCCTACTAAGAACTGGCTAACTTCAGAAACTCAGGTCTTTCTTTGATCCAGAGGTTCACTCAAATCCATTAACTCAATTTCAAACCCTATTCACCCCTAAAAATTGTGTTATTTCATGTGGAAAACACAATGGATAATTCAGGAAACCAGAATCAAACTCCAAAACCACAGATTATCTATACATTAAAATAAAAATTGAAGGAAAGGTGTTGGCACAACAGTGACCAGGTGGGAATTTATACAGTTTAATTAAAGCAAGAGGAGTTGCTAATAAAATTAGCATGATCCTTAGATGCAGCCCATGGGACTACACACATATTACTAGGACTGGATGAAACTCTAAGATGGCTTTTAAGCTGTCTGTAGTCAATTATATAGTCTATGTCCTGAGAGTACCACAGAAATTACATGACTAAGCTGCATTTCTAATCTACTACTCCACAAAGCGATCAGGTAGCCCATGTCAATAACACATGAAGAGTACAGCACAGAATTTGGATAACAAGCAATTATTCAATTCACATTGAACTACTGATCTAGCTTTTTACTTTGATGAAATAATAGACAAAGCTCTGCTTGGCTTAAGTGCCTCCTGACCAATGAGAAAATGAAGAATTATTAACAACCAGGTGACTGATTACTAAAAGCTTGAATAGGCATTTACTGGTGCTTGTTTTCAGAGTGATGCTGATATGTTAGGGATATAAGCAAAAATACGTTAGCCAGCTTTCATTAGAAAACAGAATGCAAATTATGGTCTGAGAAACTTGCCTTATTAAATAATAGCTCTCCTTTTTCAGGCAGCAGTGTGGTCAACACATGTGTACCAATGACTTAGTAGAACATTACTGGGCATTAATAAGGCAACTCATAAAAACCTTTTGCTTAAGGTAAGACAGAGGTATTTTGAAAAGATGAAAGTCTGGTCTGAGGCAACATTTTGATACATACTGATTCAGCCAGAAACAGAAAGGAGTTGTCCTCCTTTGCACACAACTGTCTTAAAGGACTGATTTCAGCAGCAGTTCCTGTTAGTGAACATGATGGCAAATACTGACTGTATCCATTCAACAGAATTGAACTAATTTGCTGGAGATACTTCTCATTCTACTTTGCAGATAAGGCCCTTTGGACAGCCCAAATGTAAGGTTCTGTGCTAACATATTTCCTGGTTTCTTTATAAGTGTATGCGACCACATGAGGCAAAGCAGCATTCCAGAGTCAGACCTGAATCCCCTCTAGAAGAGGTGCCTACCTCAACTTGGCCAGCAAGGACTAAGGCTTGGAATGAGGAGGAAGGGGAGAAAAGGATCCCACCTCCTGTGTTTCCAGCTGCTTCACTTAGTCACCTTTCCTCAAAACATGGTGAGTCTGTTACTAGGACTCCTGCTCATTTATTTTCATGATTCAGTACCTACATTGACAAAATTTGATATCTGTAAGTTGCTTCTTTGTAGATACAGACATTTGCTTCTAATCTGCATTTTGGAAAAAAAAAAAAAAAAAAATCTATAGAGAACTACCAGACAAAGCATAAGAATGGAGAAAGAAGCCGGCTCCGTTAAACCCAACAAAAATCTCACCGAATGCAGAAGAGAAAAAAAAAAAAAAAAAAATCTATAGAGAACTACCAGACAAAGCATAAGAATGGAGAAAGAAGCCGGCTCCGTTAAACCCAACAAAAATCTCACCGAATGCAGAAGAGAAAAAAAAAAAAAATAAAAATCATCAACCCAAACTGCATAAGCAGTGAGGAGAGTTCCTGCACATTGAAAATATGGCTGTATTTCCAGAGAATTTATATGCTTTTAGTTGATTAAACAACAATTTAAAACTGGAAAAACATTTAAGAAAGTTTGCAACTTTCAGAAGATCAAAGTTTTGGGGGTTACTCCATTATATCTAATTGAATTAAGATGTTAAAAAAACACTTTAGTTGTGAAAAACATAATGAATTGACTTATAACCCACAAAATATCCATTGCTGAACCATGATATCTGTTACATTTACCTCAGCTTGTGGCTATTAGAAATGCCTTTAATTAAATTTGTATAGGCTGATCTAGGTTGCACATAGAATCGGAATACCTTAAGACATATCATTACTGAGTTACATTTACATCTTACATTATCATCTATAAGTATAGATATTATCTATATTATTTTAGCTGTAGATCTAAATTAAGATTGCTGGGAAGCAATAGTGTTATTACAGATAGTAACCAAACACATGTTGGGGAGGGAGTGTTTTACACAGAGCTTCAAATTTTCGTGAGTACCAAGCAGAATTCAATGAAAAATTGCACATTAATGGCATCCTCAAACTGAAGAACATTAGGCAACTGACTGGACAGTAAATTATACCTGGAAAACAACAGCTTGTTTAAAACTACCATCACCAGGCAACACCTCAATTTTAGAAAAGTTTTAAGGGTATCGTATGTCATTTTCCCTAACCTCAATGGAGACCGTAGGTAATAAGTAAACCACGTAACTGTGTCTTATGTTTATATTGCAAACCATGAATAAACTCACTTGTCAGCTTTGACAGAACCCTGGCAAGGGGCTGTTCATGAGTCTTAGCAGCGCAGGCCGTTCTGCACCCTTCCCTGACACTTGAAACACTCTGCATCACACTCACGGCACACACTTCCCCACCATCACCACCACCCGCAAACGCTACCCCAGCATGACTTACTACTTTTGCTGCTGTTCAATCAAAGGTACAGCATAGGAATTAGGGTTTTTTTCCTTTTTTTTTTTTCCATGAAGGCAACAGAGGCACTGTGCCAAGGGACACCAGTGTGAGACCTGCTGCTTTTCCTGGGGAATCACTGTTGGTCGAAGGCATGAGAAAAAGATTTGCTGATGATGATGGAGTTCATTTAGGAATTCTATTAGATAATGTAACACCTGTCAATGGGGGAAATGGATACTGAGTGCTCCCAGGCTGGCAGGCTCAGCTAGTCCCACAGTATTCCACAGAGGGAACTTGCTGAATTTCAAGGGCCCAACAGTGCTATCATGAAGCAAACAATCTCCAAGTGTAATAAATTAGCCTTAAAAACATATATTCAGTCACCTTCTGAAAGAGTATTTCCCCGATTATAAAATGCATCCATTCTTCACAATTCTTCTCCCCCTACCTTTCACAAATTCAATTTTAGCACATTACTTAGATGAGTGGTACAGTATCCCTGTTGAAATTGCATGCAATGGATCACATTTTGCACACTACATTACACCTTGTGCCGTTCTGCTGATTTCAATTGGATTACACATTGTGTAATTCAACGCAAAATTACTTCCAATGACAACCCTTTTATTCCTATGCATACATGGTGATCCATCATGCCCTGCATACCAGGTTTGGCATTTCCATTTCAAGACCCTGTTGGAATCAGAAAGCATGGAACCACATACACAGAACTTGAATTATTAGATATAAACTTCGCCACTGTTTAAGAAAAAAAGGGCATGGTTTTGATTTGTATTTCTGGTCCCATGCCTCATGCAAATTTTGTTCAGCCCAAATAGCCAGTGTTACAAGCTCCAATGTCCTCCACGTGCAGCACAAAAGCAAGTTTCCAGCAGATGCCTGTTTTTTCATTTGTGTTCACTGTCTCTCCAGTGAGCACTTATCATTTATTTGAAATTAAACTAAAATATATATTAAAAAAAAAAAAAGTCTGTTAAAAAAGCTTCAGCCTCCACTTCATTGCCAGAGGGGTGCTGGATGCTCCATCCCTGGAGACATTCAAGGACAGTCTGGATGTGGCTCTAGGCAACCTCATTTAGTTTAAGATGTCCCTACTCATTGCAAGAGGGTTGGAGTCAATGACCTTGGAAGGTCCCTTCCAACACAAACTATTCTATGATTCTATTCTCTATAAACTGACTGAATTCAATGCACTTGCTGACATTTTTTATCAAGTTGATATTCCATGCAGTTCCTTCACAAAGATGTCTTTTTTGTCCATGTATGTCCAGGTCTAAGTCCTCACTCTGTTACACCCTAGAGCAAGAAAGGGCTGATATTTCCAGGCCACAGTCAAACTACATTTTGCACTATCCATTCCTTAGCAAACGCTTCTCACTACCTCAGCTTTTGATAAGGAGCAGAACTGCTCTACTTTACAGCGGGATTTTCCCCATAGGATGCACACAGCACCATGTTAGATACTCCCAACCTAGCTCTGCAGCTAGGAGAAGATGCAGCAGAGCACCACATAGATACACTAATTGGCTCCCAGAATCAGTAGAGCCATGTTAACGCCATGCTTTACCTGGGCTAATTAGAAGAATAGTTTCTGGTCTTCAGTCGAAAGAGCTTATTTCCCCCCTCTTCCCCCAAAGGTTGTTAAACTCTGTGAGCATATTGGAGCATGATAGAAGATGTTAACAGTGCCTGTTGCAGATAAAATGGTATAATTAATTAGAGCTTTTGATTTTAGGAGATAATCTAGTTTTGAAAAAAAGTTTGGTGTATTGGGGGATGACAGGGAAAAGAATGAGCACTCGTCATCTGGAGACAATTTTAACATGAATCGTAAACATTCAGGGTCAAACTGCCTCTAGCCTTTTCACAAGTGCACAGGCTACAGGAGAATGCAATCAGTCTTTCTTTCATCTTCCATGCAAAAGCCACAGAGCATCAGAGTCTCCGAAGGTGTCTATGCAACCACCAGGTGCATTGCAGAACATGTACTGGGAGAAGGCTCAAAAAGCCCCATGCCTGGATTCTGTAGCCGCATGTGTGGTCAGCACCAAAAAAAGATCAGTCTAATTTGTTCTGACATATATTCTCTTGGTATGGTTGGCCTGGAAATTTTGCCTGTCTTGTAGAAATGTGAACAATGCCATTCCACAGGGCTCTTCTCGAGACTGGACCAAACCCATATAGCTCTGTAGCTGTAGCGAACACTAAATAGTACAAATTGATATAAGCCACTTGCATATATTCTGATCACAGCAGCTGAGAACAAAATTTATTGGATGCTAAAATAGATTAACATTTGCTTTACAGGTATATGATAAAATTCTAAATAGAGTAGCCCAAAATTAAGGGGTTGCTTGTGAAATACATAATCCATCTGAGGTTCAGCAACTACCTTCATATTCTACCATCAGCAAAAAGCGTATTCCTGAAGATCTTGTCCTTCATGACAGTTTGCTGGAAGCCTTTTGCTAGGCTTTACAAAGCCAGGCTGCACACTAGGGCACTCTCTAAAAAGTGTGATGGGTTTAAACTCTTCTGGAGAAAAGAGGAAAAACTGATATTGGCTTACTTGAGATCTGACATCTGGCAATTGAGAAACAGGTGGAGACAGCTTCCTGTCACTCTAGGTTTGGGTGTTCTAACCTAAAATATTTTTCTCAGGGAAACTGGTCTATTAGACCTCCTATTGGGACAGCCAACATAAAAATTTCTGGCAAATTCAATATTTACTGAGGGGAAGAAGGGCAGAAAAGTTGATCAGATTTAGTCACAAGGATACTCCAAGTACTTTCAGAGACAAGTAAATTGTACAGTTTGGCAAAGACAAAGCTGCTGCTAGACAACCTTAATTTCACAAGCAGTATGTGAAACAAATGAAGGAGATAGGAGCAATTAACAAAGAGTCAGTATAGAATCAAGAAGAAAAAATAGGATAGAAGCCACTGCAACCAATTAGCTGGCTGAAAATCAGGAGATTAATCTGAGTAAATAGTCAGCCACTTCCCCTGGGTCACTATAACATTTAACAGCAGTCCTGGGTCTTCACAGCATAAAAGCAATGATGAAAAGCATGCAGC
Source organism: Agapornis roseicollis (assembly GCA_002631895.1). Lineage (NCBI taxonomy): Eukaryota > Metazoa > Chordata > Aves > Psittaciformes > Psittacidae > Agapornis > Agapornis roseicollis. The sequence continues at coordinate 72,652 of NDXB01015096.1, read as the reverse complement.
AGAAAAAGTTACTCAATGACCTGTTCTTGAACAACAACTGATGCTGATGATAAAATCTGGAATTTTGTCCACCATGGGGAATAACACAGTGTGAGACACAGAATGGCCTAACAGAGCAATGGACTAGAAATCAGAAGTTTTATTCCTATTTCCACCACTGAACTGCATGGTGGCTGCAGATAAGGCCTCATGTTCTGCCTTAGTTTCCCCACAAGCAAAGGATGCAGAAGCTTTGCACTTTGAATCACAAGAAGAGTATGCACCAATCTGGTTTGAAAAGTTGAAAAGCTTCCAAAACCAAAACAAAAAATACTGGAAAGATTTAATCAGTTTCTTGAAAATATGAGTCAGTTCACAAACTCCTTTTCAGGACATTGCCTTTTATTGGAGGAATGGGAATGGAAAAGTCAATACAGAACAAGCATACCTGTGAATTAAGCTGTTTGGGGGCAGATGGAATATCATGCACCTCTGCACTGGCTATTTAATCTCCAAGTGATGCATGTTCTGAAGAGCCAGATTCCAGGAACAGGTTTTAAAGGTGTCTGGAATACACAGCTAACTATTCATACTCCTTCCTGGCATCCTTAGAATGAAGGTGTGTGAGAAGACATCTCAAATGTAGGTGGAGGTTTTTCTAGAGAACACTTCCCTCCAGCAATTGCTGATCGAGGAACAGGCTGTGACACTGTTGCAAGGTGGAGGAAATGATAGCAACCCCTGTAGCTATTTATTCACTGCCATTAATGACACGGGCGATGGGTGGAGAGATAATGGAAAGGCAATGCCATCTACATGTCCTGCCTTCAAGTGCATAGCCTGAAAATCCAGCCTGATGTTTATATAGCGTTTTCAACCTGTAATCTGCTAAACGCTGCAATTAAATAATTATGCTTAGGGTTATAACTGGTTCTGATTGTACAGTTTAACACTGAGCATTAGAATTGACAAATGCCATTCCCCACTGAGTAAGTAACTGAACCTAGGCCTGAGGGCTGAGAGCTGGAAAAGCACCCAATGGTTGTGGAGGAGAGGAAATATCAAAAGGAAGAGTATTTTATTAGCATATGGGGAAGAAAAGGGGAAAAAGAGGAAGGGCATGATGGAGAGACCTAAAATATGTTTGTTTTACACCGGCTGTGCTGTTGTGCTTGTCAGGCATTTCCCTTAAGGTAAGGAAGCCTGGCATGACATAGTAAAAGGACTGTCACTTGACTGGCATAGCAAAGTTTGGGGCAACAAGCCGCGCCTGTGGCATGTGGTCACCCCTTCCTAGAGAAACAGCTTTCAGTGCGGTGTGCAAGTCTTGACTCTTACGGGAAAACAAAAGAAAGAGACGTCTGTACTAAAATCTTTCTTGTGACCTGCACAGTGGCTCTTGAGAGCTAGAAGGCAGGAGAGTTTCCCCTGTGCTGAAGAATGGTGGAAATTTTCAGCATCGTGTGTGGTTTTGCTGTCTGCTGAAATGACAGCAACTAGACAAAACAGCCACGAACATGAAGCAAAGGAAAGGAAGGTTGGTTCAAGGAACTGAGCCCTTGAGCTCTGGCAGTCCAAGACAACAGATTGCCACCTGAATGGTTAAGATGCCTGTAGACCTAGTTTCACTGAGGACTGCAAAATACAACCATTTATGTTTTACTACATTTATGCAATACTGCATTTACCTATGCAGTTGGTTTTTCCTTTTCCTCTTTAATGAAGAATCTTTACACTCGGGAATAGGGAAAAATTAGCTCACAAGGTACCAGAAGGTTTAATTCATTTTTTTCTCCCCAGATTTCAGGACAGGCTTGAAGCTGTTGTTTTGTTAGCAGCCCTTGATAAATTCAAACTGGCCCCTGTGACTGCCAAACAAGTCCTGACATAAGTTAGACTAAGAATAATTTAATGCAAGGGTGAACCAGCTAATCTCTAGAGGTCTCTTCCAATCTAGACATTTTTTATGATGGCATAAATGAATTATCATCTCTTTTATTTATTTATTTATTAATAGCTGCATGACTTAGAGGCAGAGCTATGCGAATAACTGATCTTTTGGTGAACTGGATGAACAGAAGGTCAAGAAGGGAGACATGGTGTTGGGAAACAAAATTTTCCAACTCTTGGCAAGCTTCCCTTTCCTATTACAGAAACACTTAACAGTGTATCAGGGCATTGCATTCCAGGCAAAATGTACCAGTTTCTACTCATTTCACAAAGATTATATTCAGTTAAGGTTTTTTGAGCAAAATGCTACTTAGGATGAAAAATCAAAATGTTTAAAAACACATTTCAGGCTTTAAAAAAAATGTGTTGTTTTCTTGAGGGAACTATTCATGAATTTCTGAAGAGGCGACTGAAAGCATGGATAGTCTCCAGCGAGCCCGACTTTATTTTTTGCCAGATAGACTATTTCATTAAAAAACAATCAATCCCTTTGTCTGCTTAATCACTGTTCTGACAGGCTGCAAAGGAAAGACGAAGAATTCCTGCTCCATGCGGCGCTGCACAGAGTCACATGAAGGCCAAATGGAAAACCAAACCTAATTTTGCAAGGGTCATTAGGAGCCGTGGGCTCTCTAGTCCCTCAAGGATAAAATCTTAACACAACAAGGCTCAGAGTTTTAAAAGCGAATGCTTGAAGTTCTGATCACCAGCCGGCACTTGCCCATTTTAATAGTTGGACTGGCAAGCAAGGCTACTCAGTGAGCAGTATATTGTTGCTTGTAAGTTTAATGGGAAGTGTTGGGTAACCAGCAATTTTCAAAGCCATACTAGTTACTTTGCTACCTTGGGAGATCTCAGGCCTTGGGTGGGCATTTAGATATTCATGGTGCACACAGTCCACTTGAAGTTCATAAGACTACACAGTCCAATAAGGTGGGGGTTGGAAGTTTTTTATGGGTACTTAGGGGAGATTTTAAATCTGACTTCAGGCATTTTTGCTTTAGGTTAAATCTTGGCCTAAGATTTTACTCCTATAGCTCACAAGATGTCTTTAAATTTTTTTCCTCACCAAATTACTAAGCAAAAAATAAGCATCCACAGTAACATTCAGCAGTAACAGTAATTCAAAATGGAATAATTAAATAATAGGTTAAAAGATATAAAAATATTTCTTTTCCTCTGGAAAGGAAAACTGACATCAGTGAAGATCCTTATAGTTTGTTTGAATAAACCTAAATAATAAACAGAAATTGTTTCCTGAGGCAGTGACTCTTTTTGGTGCTGCATCAATGCTGAGCTTAAAAGCCAGGATCACTCCTCTGGACAAGCAGAGCAAACAGAACTCTGCTCCAAGCATCTGAGCAACACTGGCTGAAAAAAATGATGAAGCCAAAGCAGTGGCAAGATGCTGATTGACTGAGGATGTATGGGAGACCTAAGGACAACAATCAATCATAGATCTGTAAGCTGTTTAAAACTACTCAATGCAAGGGAGCAGTATCTGTGTGCTCGGACCGGCTGTGGTGTTTCCAAAAAGCAACCCAACCCAACCTGAATTATGGGTAAGTGCTTCTTTCAACTAGCAGAAAGCCCTGTGCAACTGCACAGCATTACAGGATATCACCTGAGCATGGAGACAAAGCCTGGGTCTCTAAATGTTTAGACAGCCAATGTTTTCAGCAGTATTTTGGGTTTCCCATGAAGGGTTTGTAGGGGTTCCTGTCTGGACACATCAGGTTGGGAACGCCCAGCACAGGCCGTGAAGCATGCAGGTTGAATGGAGAACACAATGACTGCCTCTGCGTTTGAGGCTAATCAGGTTTGATGTCTCACCTCTTGGTTCAGCATGGGCTTGCAGCCTGAATTTTTGTTGGTGAGCTGCAAGGGTGCTATCTGGCTTGTCATGTGTAGTAACTTTCTCTTTTGAAGGCCGATATGCTGAAAGATCTGTGCTGCTGATGTTAAAAGCTGGATTTTCAATGCCTTCTATTGCTGCTCTCTCTTCTTTTACTATAAGAAAACAAGGAGGTCAGAAGAGCACATTATATAGCACAGTGTATTTCAATGACAAGCAGAAAATTCCTTCTAGTAATTCCTTTGCTGAAAGACTCAAGTGTATCGTCCTCAAATGTCACCAAAACAGAATTAGGTTAAAATTAACTCTTAAAAAAAAAAAAAAAAAAA
>NDXB01015096.1:45828-58852 GCA_002631895.1 Agapornis roseicollis | reverse complement strand
CATTTTCAAGAAGGGGAAAATGGATGACCCAGGGAATTACAGACCAGTCAGTCTCACCTCTGTGCCTGGCAAAATCTTGGAGCAGATTCTCCTGGAAGGCATGCTAAGGCACATGAAAAACAACGAGGTGCTTGGTGGCAGCCAGCATGGCTTCACTAGGGGGAAATCCTGCCTGACCAATTTGGTGGCCTTCTATGATGGGGCTACGGAACTGATGGACAGGGGTAGAGCAGTTGATGTCATCTACCTGGACTTGTTCAAAGCGTTCGACACTGTCCCACACAACATCCTTGTCTCTAAACTGAAGAGACATCAATTTGATAGGTGGGGCACTCGGTGGATAAAGAACTGGCTGGATGGCCGCACGCAAAGAGCTGTGGTCAATGGCTCAGTGTCTGGCTGGAGCCCAGTGACGAGTGGTCTCCCTCAGGGATCGGTGCTGGGACCGGTCTTGTTCAACATCTTTGTCGCTGACATGGACAGTGGGATTGAGTGCGCCCTCAGCAAGTTTGCCGATGACACCAAGCCGTGTGGTTCAGTGGACACGCTGGAGGGAAGGAATGCCATCCAGAGGGACCTTGACACACTTGTGAGGTGGGCTGATGCCAACCTCATGAAGTTTAACCATGCCAAGTGCAAGGTCCTACACCTGGTTCGGAGCAATCCCAGGCACAGCTACAGGTTGGGCGAAGAGCAGACTCAGAGCAGCCCTGCGGAGAAGGACTTGGGGGTGGTGGTCGATGAGAACATGAACATGAGCCAGCTTCAGTGTGCGCTTGCAGCCCAGAAAGCCAATGGTATCCTGGGCTGCATCAAAAGGAGCATGACCAGCAGGTTGAGGTGATCCCTGGCAGTATTCAAGGCCAGGTTAGATGAAGCCTTGGGTGGCATGGTTTAGTGTGAGGTGTCCCTGCTTATAGCAGGGGGGTTGGAACTAGATGATCTTAAGGTCTTTTCCAACCGTAACTATTCTACGATTCTATGATTCTATGATCCTGCCCCTCTACTCTGCTTTCGTGAGACCTCACCTGGAGTATTGTGTGCAGTTCTGGTGTCCTCAACATCAAAAGGACATGGAGCTGTTGGAACAAGTCCAGAGGAGGGCCACGAGGATGATCGGGGGACTGGAGCACCTCCCATATGAAGACAGGCTGAGACAGTTGGGACTGTTGAGCCTGGAGAAGAGAAGGCTGCGTGGTGACCTCATAGCAGCCTTCTAGTATCTGAAGGGGACCTATAGGGATGCTGGGGAGGGACTCTTCATTAGGGACTGTAGTGACAGGAGAAGGGGTAGCGGGTTCACAATTAAACAGGGGAGGTTATATTGGATATAAGGAAGAAATTCTTTCGTGTTAGGGTGGTGAGACACTGGAATGGGTTGCCCAGGGAGGTTGTGAGTGCTCCATTCCTGGCAGTGTTCAAGGCCAGATTGGACAGAGTGTTGGGTGGCATGGTTTAGTGTGAGTTGTCCCTGCTTATGGCAGGGGTTGGAACTAGATGATCTTAAGGTCCTTTCCAACCCTAACTCTTCTATGATTCTATGAAATAGGAACAAAATGGGCTTTTAGCAGATTAAAATGCAATTTTGAGTTCCTTAGGTGCTGCAGAATTTGTTTTTCAGGGAAATAAAAGTGAATTTACATAGTGCTAAGCAATATGATAAACATTTAAAAAAATCTGTGTTATTTTTAGCTATCAGTAAAAGCTTTGGGCATTTGGGGTAAATAATTCAGTGAACGCAGCACACAATCCCCTTGCATGTAACATCAAAAATGTTGGTGTGTTTTCATGTAAAATTAGATAAGGTTATTTTATTGTTGTAGCTGCATTTTTAAGATACAGTAACAGATATGTCAATACATTTTGTACAATTACGTAGTTATTCAGAAATACCGTATGAAAAATATATAGAAAAATGATAAAATATAGAAAGAATGTGCTGTCTGCTGATTGGTTTGCTGAGAAAGTGTTATTTTACCTTATCATCCTTATTGCTTCCAGGAAATTTGGTATTGCGTCTGTTAAATATTTCTGATTACTCCAAGTTCATTACTTAAAGAAGTATCTACAAAGCAAATAGATGAGTTTATTTTTATGGCTGTCCTGATCAATTCTCCTGTGCTATTCCCGTTCTTACAATAGGATGGGTTTCAAACCATGGCAACACATATTGCTTATATTTTGAAATCAGTTTTTAAATATGTATTTTGAAATCCTTGTCAGACCACATTTTTCTTTTCTTGCTGCTACTTAGAGATTCAGTTGTCTCACTCACATTTGAGCATGCATCCCACCCAAGCAGTCTTCTATTCAACGTGAAGCAGCTACAATGTACATTTATTTATTTTGATTAAAATGGTATCATATGCTTCTAGTTTTTGTTGTCCTTGTTCAGTCAAAACACTCACTTGGAAAAAATAACACAATGAAAATTTCATTCTTAAATGGGGCCAGGGTTTTGTTGTTTAGGTAGAAAGTAATACATGACAAATTAAACTGAAATAGTATCAATATTCTGATGAGCCTTTTCACTGCTAATATGTTATTGTTGCTATATGAGAAGCATGCAGGAAAGTATATCTGCTCTTCAGGTAGATTCACACAGGTCTGACATTCATGTTACTGTAAACCCACTCTTGTTTAATCAGTGTCCTCTCTCTGTATCTTCCAAAAAAAAAGAAGTCATAGTTTTGCATTTGAACCTTGTAGGTTAGAAATGATTGATATGGCAATAAAAGTCAAATAGATGAAAATACAGAGGAGTACTGTTGCCCTTTGAGACTGTTGAATTTCCTGTGAACTGTGGACACGAGGCTGGTGGTTCTTTGGGGCATTCCAGTGGCGATAGACAGGCTTTTTATGACAGTTTATCTTATGGAAAAATGCTTAGGCAGAGACACAGATACACAAGAGGAGTATCCATTTTCTTGGCTTTCAAGTTGCATGAACTGAGCCACAAACATTTGGAAAAAAGAAAATAACCAATAACTTAATCTGTAATGGTATTTTTCTTTCTATTAGTCCATCACATGAAATTTTCACTCGTGTGGAGTTGAAGAAAACTACTGCAGCTGTCCTGACAGGAATGGAAATAGGCCATGGTGTTTCACAACCAGTCCTGCTGCCAGATTAGTTTACTGGGGCATCCAGAGTGTAAAGGCCAGAATACATATGTTTCTTCCTTCAATTCTCCCCGCTATGTTCTCTATCATGATATTTTCTTTTGTGATATATTTAAAAAGGAAAGAATATTCATAATCTGTGTTTGTTTCATTTTGAATCAGGGATTTGCTTTACATGTGAATTTAGAGCATTTTTATCGATAAGGCTTCATTTGTTCTTTTGGATTTGTAGCATAACCCAGCCACTAAAATGTAGTCTGATAAAGTCCATTTACTGTGCATAGAACGGACTTTGATTTGGCTTCTCCTTAGGGTTGGGCTCCTCTACTTCGTTCTACCCTGCAGTGCTCCTGCTCATACCTTATTCTTGCCTCTTACCCTCACTTTTTACTGCTCTATCCAACTTTGCTCTTCCAGCTGACTTTTCCCATTTTCCTGTCCAGTGCTGCTGCTCATTCAATGTATCAAAGCTATGCTCCTGAGCCTGGTGGTGTGGGATCTTGTTCGTCTTGGTCATATTTCTGCCTGATTGCTGTTAAAAGGAAGTGCAGAACACCCTTCAGAAGTCCAATTATGTTTGAAAACGTATACTCAGGGCAAAATCCTCCCCACAAAAGTCAGAGTATGTCTCCTCATAACTGGTCCAGTGCAAAAGCCACCTGAGACTAGTCAGCATATTGAATAGGAGCCAGTATTCCTGGTTAGCTGCCAGTATGTATTCAATAGAGTAGGCACGTTTAACTGCAAGTGCAAAGAAGACAACTTGAAACATGAAAAACTAATTATATGAAGGCCAGCAAAAGACCCTGTTGCTACAGGGTTTGTTGATCACTTCCAAAACAGTAGTTTATTGAAATAATGTATCCCTGTTGTGAGTGAACAGCAACATGGGATGATGTTTTACCTGTGATGATAACTACTCAGTAAATAAGACTAATATTAAACAGGTCAGGAAAATACTTTATACCTTCATACAACAGCTGGTTTCAGATTTCTAAAATGCTGGTTTTTCCACTGTGTGTGTCTACTTCAGGAGGGTAGACATTAATCATTATAGGAAGCTAGAGGGTAAGAAGAGGTCCTGGTGCTATGGTACCACTAACATAAGATGATGGCAGTATTATGGCATTCCTCAGTGTCCAGAGACAGCATCAAAAATCCCTGGGAGGATGGGGGGGATGTGTGAAATACAGCTATGTTACAGAAACACAAAATACAATGGAAGGTGGTCATTTGTGTTGTAAAAATCTCTCCTAAAACTCTTCTCAGTACCATTGAGTGTTCATTGATCTATCTCAGCCATGGATAGAAAATAGGGCCTCTTGGTAAGAGGAGAACTGATACTGATGGTTTTACGCTAGAGAGTTCTAGGTTTCTTTTTAAATGTACGTAAATATAAGAACATACCAGAAGTGAACACAACTAAAGATATAATCAATACCTGTGCCACATCTCCTTTTGGATGTATTGACAAGGTGGGGGGAAGTTGAAAATGAGGATGAAAGGAAAAAAAATGGAAGGATAGCAATTAATTTTTTAAAATCCTGAACATTAATCTCCTAAATCTAAGTAATGAAAAATTACATTTGAACAAATATTAGAGCTGCATGTGAAGTTTTTGCTTCCCTAATACAAACAAATGTGGTGTGCAGAAGTGAAATTGAAATGCAAGTGCTCCTACCAAGTACCATCTGTTGCACGAAATTGTTCCAGACACCCTTACAAATGCCTTCTGGTCTTTATTCCCAAACATTCCTGTGACTGCTTACCAATTTGTCTGATTTTTCTAACTCACTTTCCTGAAGGTTTTGGGGGTTATTATTGAAATTTATACACATGAAATTAAGGTATTGATTTCTGTTGTTCATTACAGATAATGATATGTCAATGCAGTCTTCGAGACCAGAGTAGTGTTATCAGGAGAAACAGGCTTGGATTACCATAGAACAGTTTCTTTTACTGTCAGAGGAAGAAATGCCAAGCGTGGAGCCTGATGATGCCACATCATCACAACAGAACAGAAAAGGATTGCCCAAATATGTATGTTTGTTTTGTGGTTTTTGCATTATGTTAGGCAGTTGCTTTCTCTTTCCACTCAGTTGCCTTATAGTACTTTAAAGCAGAAGGGAATGTCCTCGATACAAAAAAATCATGTGTCCTAACATTAAAAATTACCCTTTAGCCATGTTTTTTTTTATACTCAAATTGTGGACTAAATGTAAATGAAGAGAGTCTTTTTAAATTGTCCTGAAAAAATTGAAGAGTAGTCATTACTCTTCAAGAACATACTGAAGAACAGCCATTCAGACATATGGCAGAATAGCTGCCTGCTTTCCAAAACTGTTTCTTTATAAATATTTGAGAGAGCTGCAATAGCCTTTAAAATGCTTTAGGGAGCAATAGATGGAAGAATAGAGCAGCTTAACATTTATCAGTGGCTGGGACAGTATTTCATATGGTAAAGCAATCACAGCGGTTAGCAAGCCTGCCCTTAGTTGTAAACTGGAATGGAAACAAGAAGACTAACATAATTAACTGATTCCTGTCTTCAACAGCTTTCTCATCTGTCATTTTTCCCCAGATCCTTCCAGTGTATCATTACTTCTTCCCACATAAATCTCTGTTCAAACCTGCTAACAGCTCATCTCTTATTCTCTGTTCCATCCCAAATCACAGTTTTTTTGTTGTGTGCGAAAGATTTCTGTTTGTGGAACTGTTGGAGACTTTGTCACTGTTCTGATTTAAGATGAAGAAATTAATTGAGCTCTTTAAAATGCTTGGGGAGAGGAAGACAGTTCCCCTCACTGGCCTATCCAGCTTTCATTGTGCAAACACTTATGTGGGGAAATAGTTCAATAGCTAGATAGGAATCCCTACTTAAATTCACATGCGTATGTGCTCATGGCTCCTTGGACCTAAAAATTATAGAAGATTCACTTTCTGTTTTCTCAGTTTCTGATAAAATTAAAAAATAAAACCTTTTTAATTTTATGGTAAGCTCCTACTTAGGAAAGATATGGTTCATTCCAATGTGAGTGAAAACCAACCTGCTATTTTCTGCAGTTGCATATATGTTCTAATGAATGTCAGTAAAGATGAATACTACATCATTCAGGCATTACTCAGCCAGTCAGAACATTTGTACAGCCTCCAGTTAAATCTCTACAAACATTTTCTAGGTTTGATCAAGAATCAAATGGACAGTTACTCTGCCTGCTGGCAAAGTCCAGCCCCTGTCAGCCCCTAGACTACGTCTTCACACTGTGGGAGATAACAATAGCCAGCATTGGTCAGAGTTATGCTGGGGTTTGTGCTGACAATTGAACGGCTTGCACAATCAGTGCAAGTACAGACCCTGGCCACATTTAGTTTACTAGTATAGATGTAGTCTTTGTCCCATTTTCAATGGCAAAACATGCTGATACTTGAAGTCATTACCAGATGGGCTGAAAGGACGAGAATCACTGCAAGAATGTCCTAGGACTGGGATGAGTGGAGGACAAGAAAAAGACTGCTTATATTTTCTACTAGCCCCATCCACATGTCTCAAGAACCTGAAGATTTCTGGTAGTACATCCAGTTTGGGATATGGACACAGATCACCCTCTGAGATGGGTTGTAGATACAGTGGTTGAGATGAAGAGTCTTTTCTGTGTACTTCTGACTCAGTAAAAGAAAGCATGATCCTGGCAGCATGGCAGGTTACACTAAAGGTCTGGCAAGAGTGGCAGATGATTTAGGATTAGGGAGTTCACCAGGGCAGAGGAGATGCCAGAAGGCACAGACAAACAAAAACCCTTGAGCTTCCTCAAGTTCACAGGAGCAAAATTCTCAATGAAGGGGAAGGGGAGGAGAAAGGTAAAATTCTCTGACAAAGGACAACACAGCTAACAAAACATTCACTTCAAGCACTGCAATAAAAAAAAGTTCTCAAACTTAGTCTTTGTTATGCACATGCATTTATGTGCCATAAGTATTTATGGTATTTATCCACCTAGTATAAGTATTTATCCACCTAGACAATACATTCAACTACCGTAAAATAGAAGGGAACACAGACTGTTCTGTGGTCACTGCTGCCCTTTGGAGGATGCATCCCGCTGCCTATAAAACGCACTTGTCTTCAGCACTTATCTCAGATTCTGAGGGAACTTGTAGAAAGGGGATTTGACTGTATTATGGGTAGATGGTGAGATAGCAATTTATACAGAAAAGATCTAGGTCGAATTTCCAGCTAATATAGTGAACTGAGATCAAATTCCAAGTTTCGTACATATTTGTAGTCTAGTAACACCTTCCTAATATAAACAGCCAGTACACTTCCCTTGCAATGAACACCTCTGTCCTTCAACTCTGTAGTATGAAGTTCTTCATCCTAACGCACTGAGTAAGCTTATCTTTTTCTATCCGCATCACAAACCTGTAGAAAGTATATTGCTCCTAGGAGTTTATTTTCCTAGTTCTTTGGTCCTGTCAATATATTCACTGATTGCCTTATAAATGTATTTCAAGTTTCTCATTGATTCACTAAGTAAATTAAAATTCTTTGTTAGTATTTTTAGTTCCGTTTTTAGTTTATTACTGAGGTGATGTATGCTCTGCCTTCCATCTAAAAGAGCTGAAAGGTACACACTATGCCTGGTCCTTGCTTTTGAACTACATGACTACACACCACATTTTGCCATTATTCTTTCTATTAACCAATCAGGAAGGCACACTGTAGGAAAAGACCACTTCATTACAGTTCTTGACTCCTAAATGATGTAAAAGATCTGTCCAAAAACTAATTAGCCACTGCTAACAAAAAATAACCCCAGAGACATGGTGAGGACACAGGAGTCAGCATCCCTTGTGATCCTGGGTAGACCAATCGGATACGTAGAGATATAGTGCCAAGATGTGCTTGAGGGCATGTGGGTGTAGGAGTGTGAGCAAATAAAGTTTATGGGCGAATGAGTTTGAATATGTAGTATCAACTCCTCTGTTAAAGAAATCACCTTCTTCCTTGAGCTTGTTACACTGATCTCCTGCAGTGCAGATTACAATAGCTGCAGGTAAACTCATGTCAGCTGATAACCTGAGCTGCTGCAGAGGGCTCCCTGACTCCTGCTGAGCACCACACTAGCACTGCTGCACTATGTCAGGGGAGAAACCAGTACCTTTTGTGGATTTCAGTAGCCGTGAAATATAATACATTAACATACTATCTCAGACAAGCTCGGGAGTGTCTGTGCCAGATGCTGTTAAAGCTAATTACTTCAGCTGCTGTGTCCTGTTGATGTGGCTACCCTGCTTTTTACTTCAGAGCAGAGTTCAAAGCTCTTTTGGATGAATCACATATCTGGCAGAGAAGGGTAGAGGGAGGACAGGAATTCTAAGTGAGGAAAAACAGTCTGATTCATTGCATGCTGTTTGCAGAAATAACTTCTCACATTGTTCTATAAAAATATGAAATAAAAGTATGAAGTGAAATGAATCAAAGAATGAAATTACATGTTCCTGTCTGTCTACAGAACTTTTATGGCTTTATAGCATAAGGATTTACAATAATTGTGTAATAGGGAGAAGTCTTCCCTAGCTAAAATTCAGGTTATGCTATTTATTTGTTCTTTTACAGCTGTGGAGATATATTCACTCTAATTTTGTGCCTCCTTTTTGCAGATTACTGATTTACTATCACTAGCATATTCGTATTTTTTCTTCTTCAGGGAGACAGTGAAGAACCTTCAGTTTGTCTTGTCCAAGAGAGTTTTGTTTAATATGGGATCTTGGTTATGCCTTGCCAAAGAAACTTTGCCAGTTTCTAGTTAATGCTTCTTGATTGAAGAATGTGGTGGGAGCCAACTGATTCTGGGAACGGACTGCCCTCTCCTGGAAAGCAGTATGCGTATCCGAAATCATAGAATCGTAGAATAGTTAGGGTTGGAAAAGACCTAAAAATCATCAGATTCTAACTCCCCTGCCATGGGCAGGGACACCTCACACCAAACCATGTCACTCAGGGCTCTGTCCAACCTGACCTTGAACGCCACCAGGATGGAGCATTCACAACTTCCCTGGGCAACCCATTCCAGTGCCTCACCACCCTTACAGTAAATTTCTTCCTTATATCCAATCTAAACTTCCCCTGTTTAAGTTTTAACCCATTACCCATTGTCCTATAAGAATAAAAAAGAAGCATGATGCATTATAAATTACTGAAAACTAACACTCTGATAAGAAGCCAAACCGATGGCTCTTTCAGTATGCTCTTTCAGTATGTATTTCAGTGCATTCTACAATAATAACAGGTGAAGTACACATTCAGAACATCTGGTTCTCCGATCAGCTGAATCTCACACCTGTTTCTAGGTCTTATAGAGGTTGTATTCTTCTAGGTCTTTTGTACTCTTACTATTTTCACTGACATCATACATTACTATGGCCATACTTTAAGTTTTTTATCAGGCCCCCCATGCGTCATGAAGATATCAAGCTAGATTGTGGGAGACAGGTTCTCCATCGGTGGGCTTTGGACTGTGAATGCCTTTCATTCAGCAGTACGTGGGTCTGGTGGTCTCCATACTCTTGAGCTTACCTAACCGCCGTCATGGCGATTGCCAAGCATGAGAGTTATTTTCACCTCTGGATGCTATGCAGGCAGAAGGGAAGAGTGAGCAAAGAACCCTTCCGGTTTAGAAGTTTCTTGTCCTTGATAGTCAGTGCTAGGGATGATTTTCCCAGGGTCTGGGTAGGTGGAAATGGAAAATTCTTTTTGTTCATGTTTGTGTATGGCAAATTCAGAAGTGCTGTTGAGTCTGAGCACTGGAGTGCCCATGGTGTAGTAACATATGAGATGGCAAGCTCAGAAACTCCTCCATTTGGTAGGTTGAGGCAAGTCTGCAGAGCTTTTCAGCACTGCTGCTGACAACAAATTACAATGCAAAGCAAAAATGATGTCAGATCCTTAGTACCCACCTTGTCTCAGTGTGTAAACATAGGAGGTATGGTTTACCTGCCCCCAAACAGATGGCTAGGTCAATTTAGAAATCTTCAGGTCCTTAAGACATATGGATAAGGCTGGTAGGAAAGCTACAGGATATGAAGGAGACAGAGTCCTTTCTGAAGTGGCAACTGTAATCCCATAGAATTACTTCGTCAGTCTAAAGTCATATTAGAGGCTTTGCTTAAACAATCCCAGTCTAGCTGTAAATTTTCTGCCCTATCTGGAAAGAATTTATAGAATCATAGAACCATAGAATGGTTTGAGTTGGAAGGGATGTCAAGGAAGGGAGTTCCAATTCCCCTGCGATGGGCAGGGACACCTTCCACTAGACCACATTGCTCAAATGTGTAAGGACTTCTTGGAGCAGTGACTACAACTTTAGAAGCACCTTTTCACTTACTTCACTTGCCGGAAGGCACAAGAAATGCTTCCACCCCTCACTTTCCTGACCAGTAAATAGGGTGGGAGTGAAGAGTATGCACCATGTTGAGGCTAATGAAGGGTTTTCCCTTTAGTATTAAGATGCATACATTTTACTGCTCCATGATAATTTAAGACATGAAACAGAGGAAAAGAAAACAGTGAAGCTGTAATGCATTTGAGTTTTTGCCATGCCCTGTAATGCTAAGCTAAAGGACCATCAGATCTCAGTACAGCTATTTTAATGTTTCATTTTGCACCGGCACACTCTTTTTTTAGTAGCCCAATCCATCATGGTTGTTTCTGTATCCAACTAATACTACTTCTCCCACAATATGTCATAAATAGTATTGCTTTTATTTCTGACAATATAATGAAGTATTATATTTAAGAAAAAGACTGACAAGCTGTCTAGAAATGCCAATACACGTAGAAAATCATCTGCTTTCATAGTCCCAGGAAAAATTTTCACCATGTGTTTAAATAACAAGCACCCTGGACTAGATTCAAATATCCATTGCACAGGACTTTCATCATCCTTCTCCCCAGAGAGCAGAGAATAGGTAGAAATCATTTTTAAGGACTTCAGACTGTTTGAGCGGTGAATTTTGCTGTCTGTGGTTCAGACACATTAATTTACTTTTTTTAAAGATGCATGCTTCATTCATTTCCCTGCAGAGTCAACAAAGATATCGAAGGCAAGCCTGACTCTTGCTTTTCTTCTTCAGCATCTGTTTTGCAAATTTCAATAAGAAAATCTTTCTTGCTTGCAACATGCATGGCAAGAAGAGTGCTGTATCATCCCAGTCCTAAAGCCAGTTTGGCTCTGTAATATTATCTATTAAAAAGTTGTCTTTTATTCCATGTCATCACTTGCTACTTTTGCTGGTTCAGTAGAGCTGAAATGCTTTTGGGTAAATACCACAGTTATTTCCCACATTGAATATTCTGTACAGATGAAAAAGACCAATTGCATAGTTAGTCCCTAAAAATGTGTGTGGACATTTTTAAATTTATTATAGTAAATGCACATTGTACAATAGAAAAAGAATAATGGCATAGAACAGGTATTAATGTTTTATAACAAAAGAAAACCCTAAAAGTTGTTACCATGCTCATTGTCTTGACAAGAGCTAAGCAGATGGTATATACCTGAGAGAACATTACTGCAACAGTTTGTTTTCTAACTGAACAACCAAGCTTGCTGTTTTTATTGTTAAAAGTATCTACTTCATATGCCTATTTATATACAATATTCATTAGAAGAAATACCCAGTAGACTCTGATTATCATATTTGATTGAATAACATTGTACTTACAACACTCATGTTATTAGAAGAGTAACAGTAGTTCAACATGAAGTTTACAAGTGTCTTGATTTCATTGTCTCATAAAGATGCAAGGCTAAAATTTCTCTATTACTTCACTTACAAAGCTTTCAAACTCAATGCATGAAGACATTACAAAAGTAACTGTCCATACCACTCCCCTAAAAATATTACGCCTGTTTCATCTTAATTGCTATTGTCTATGGTTTCACATGTGCTGTGCTTAATAATCTTACGTGTGTGTATTAGAAACTGATAAAACTTCAACTAGATCTTTCATTTGTTTTCATGTTTATTTTTTCTGCTATTTTTGCTATGAGACTGCATCTAAATAGCAAAGTGTGTAGATATTGTTTCTTTTTGTTTTTTCTCATATGAAAATCATAGAAATGGAGAGATGAAATTACTTGGAAAATCTGAAGAATTTGACAAAGGGTGATTTGCTTACCCAGGCTGTTTTTAGCATCATTTTACAAAATTCAGTACGGAAGTAGATAGATTTAATTCTTTTTCTGAATATAATTTTTTTTTCCATTCTATTTTGCCGTTTGGACAGTGCAATGTATTATAATAGCCTGAATATTTCTCTGTTATATCCTGGTTTAGAAGGCACAAGCTGCATAACTCTGTAGTTTTGCTTCTTTATAGAAAACAGAAATATTTGACAGGTTAGTGTTATATTAAGGATTTTATACCTTCCTCATAACCCCTTTCTCCAAGGTAGGAGTAAGGATACTAGAACATCAGGAACTAGTTTTATTATTCAATTGAGTTGTTGTGTTGTCAGTCTCACCTTCGCTTGTGAACCAAGTTTTTTGGTTTATCATGGTTCTAAATGTGAAATATGCAAATACTTGTTATAAAGATTCTAGAAAGTTCCTGGTGGTTTTTAATGTAGTTAAAAACCCTGAAACCATTATTGTACTGATTTCTTTACAGCAGCTATTGTACATAAGCCACAATATTGTTCAAAACACTGTTTTGTTCTTAAAAAAAATTTTCTAGCATTACCCTCTTTCAACCAGATGTTTTTGTTTAAAGAAGTTTGAATTCAATCCAGTCAGCAGTTTGGTGTTCTGTGCATGAGATCACTTCCATTAGGGACAAAGTAATGATCTGTCACAAATTCTATTTCTCTTAGAAAATGAATAATTAAAAAAAAAAAAAAA
>NDXB01015096.1:0-36360 GCA_002631895.1 Agapornis roseicollis | reverse complement strand
TAACCAAGGTACAACACAAATCACTATCGCTATCACCAACAATAATAACAATGACAAAGAAAACAAGGGAAGAAGGTACGATACCACCCGCCGAAAACGAGCCTGACCGGGAAGTTCCCCCTCCTTCCGGGTAACTCCCAGTTACCTCCTGGGCATGACGTGCTATGGTATGGAATACCTCTTTGGTCAGTTTGGGTTCTGTCCCTCCTTTCTCCCGGCCCCCCTTCTCCCCGGCAGAGCATGAGGCTCACAAAGTCCTTGGTCAGGGCAAACATCGCTCAGCAACAACCAAAAACATCGGCCTTATCAGCCTTGTTCCTGGGCCAAGTCAAAACACCAGCTACTAAAGAGAAGAAAAACTGACTGCAACTGCTGAACCCAGGACACTGTCATAGGTAATTTAAATGTATATTAAAAAACAGTTTTAAAGCACAGTTTAATTTGAATATGTTGTTTCGTATATACATATGTATATTTGGTAGGATAAGGGGTAATGAGTTAAACTTAGGAAGTTCAGGTTAGATATGAGGAAGAAGTTCTTTACTGTAAAAATGATGAGGCGCTGTCACAGGTTAACCAAAGAAATGGTCATTGCCCTGGTAGCCTTCAAGGCCAGGCTGGACTGAGCCTTGGGTGGCATGGTCTAGTGTGATGCATACTTGCCCATAGCAGGGGGTTGGAACTAGATGATTCTATGTGTAAAAAAGGACACAGTATTTTATGCATCAGTTTAGAAGTTCATGGCCGAAATCTTATGAGATGGTTGTATAGAAACTTTTGACTTGGTAGGATATCCAAAGAAGGTTAAATGGAAATCTTATCAGGTTGTCCAAATGTGTGATGTACATGTTAACATGTAACTACCCATGGAGCTAAAAGAGACAAAGATCCTTCCTCCAAACACTTGCCCTTCTCCATCAGATGAGCAACAGTTAATGACAGTCCTCATAGATCCTCGTTTAGCTGCTCTTCAAGACAAGCAATGATGAAGACTTACAGATCTCCTAATGCATGCCAGCATTTCACCACCTAGAGCTTAAAAGCTTCCTTTTTTGTGTCTCCTTCATGTCTTTTTTTTTTTGTTTAAATCCATTTGAAATTTGTTGTTCTTTGACTTTCTCATAACATCCCAGAAAAACTCATTAAAAAACCCAGCCAGAGTTGTACCACACTAGTTTTCTTATTTCACCTTCTTTATCTAATGATCCCTTAGTACAAAATAAACAGATTGCCCTCACCATCTGAACTTCTCTGGAAGCATTCTCTTCACTGTTGACCTGCAGTGAGCCTCCACATAACTTATTTTCTTTCTATCTTTTTTACAAAGAAAAGAAGAGGGAAATGTCATCTTGTTTCACTTTTTTACTACTGATGCCATTCTGAGGACAGGTATGGTGATATTTCATAGCCTTCTGCTGTCCCAGTCTGGATATTTAACTAATGCAGAGTTGACCTAATTTTCAGTTTGGGAGAATACAGCAATTCTAAATATCTGTCCCATAATGGGCAAAAGTATTTCAATTTTAAGAGAGAGATTGACCATAAACCACCTCATCAGTCATATATAATACATGCCATAGAATTACATACACCTTTGTACATTGAAGAACCCAATTAATCGTATATGGTTAAGACATCTTCTGCATTTGAAGCCATTAAATATGGAAATACCTCTTTTTCAAGTAGCAGTTTGTTGAACACAAACTGTGGGATATTTCCCACAGAAATAAGTGTATTTCTTGTATCTTATTTCAAATCTATTGTATTTTAACCTCAGCTTTATTTCTGTTCACACAAGCCAGTTTCTTGAGAGGCACAAGGCAATGTAATGTAAGCTTTGAAAAGTTCAAACAAAACTTTTCTAATGAACTATAAATCATCACATAGTTCTGACACTTCTACAGGAGAAATCTTTCTGATGGGAAGCAAGCACACAAGAAAAAGAAACGTAAAACTCAAGACATTCTTAGACACTTACACAATGTTGCTGTGATTTTCTACCTTATCTCTTTTTTTGTATTGCATGTAGTTGTATAACCCTACTTTAGCCCCAGATCCCTGAAGCAATCCACAGGAAATGAGGTCCATAATTATGATTATCTTCATACAGAAAGACTTAGTGAAACGGAAGTGAAATGTCAAATCAAGGAGTTTGGTATCAGGTAGATGAATTTTTTAGAAGGAAAGATTTATAAATTCATAGGATATCCAGTCTGTATTTTAGCTGATGCCTGTTATCTCTTGTCCTCCTCATCTGCACCACAAAGAAGAGCCCTAATCTTTGAATTTTTGGTAGTAACATTTTTTTAAATCACATTTTATAAAAAATTCCATAATGGATCTAAAAGCACAATGTACAATTTTAATGTGAGATCTAGCAAATACACAGAAAAGGAAACTATATCTACCTAAGACTACTATGAAGTGCCTGAAGACTGTTTTCATAGAGA
Source organism: Agapornis roseicollis (assembly GCA_002631895.1). Taxonomy (NCBI): domain Eukaryota; kingdom Metazoa; phylum Chordata; class Aves; order Psittaciformes; family Psittacidae; genus Agapornis; species Agapornis roseicollis. The sequence goes on along the minus strand of NDXB01015096.1, from coordinate 33,910 downwards.
GTATAGATGTTGACAGAATTAGAGCTAGACATAGACTCATATCATAGTTAAGATAATGGATGTGTTTGTATCCTCATTTCCTAAAATTGAGTGATCATCACATCCCATTTTTGAGATATATAGAGAAAGAATGAGTAAGGGAGTTCCTACTATTGCCCAGCATATCTGACATGGCAGATCCTGTCATAGCTCCTGTTTCATGAGACTGGGGGAGACCTATGGATAGGACAAAACGTAGGTAAGGTCTTTGCAGTGAAAAAGAGAAGGAAACAGCTTGCAGGTAGTTTTAACAGGCTCTATCAGGCTTGAGAAAGTGTGAAAAGCTGAAAAAGAGCCAAGAGGAAAGAGCAAATTAAAAAAAAAAAAATGCAAAAGAAAGAGGAACAAATGGAAAAACCTGGGAGAGAAATGCAACAGACAAGGCTTCCAGCCATGTCAGCCATTCCCTATTTTGCATTTCACCCTGAACACATTGCTATAGACCCTAAGTACCTTTCCAAGATGAAAAGCCTTGCTAGTACTACCTAACTAGAAACCACTTCCTTTTCTTCTCTGTTCCTTGTCTTTTTATGGTGTCTTCATCCCATTGTCCATCACCATCTTCCAAAACTGACTGACTCTACAAATTCTGTTGTAATAATATTTGGCATCAAGCTCAAGTGAATAAAGAGAACGCATGAGGTTATTCAGGCAGGATGTCAAACATCTATGAATGTCACATCACACAAGAAAGGGGGTTTTATATTGAAAACGTAGATTTTGGCCACCTCTTTAACTTGTTCATTACATTATCCTCTTCAGATAAGGAATTTTTGTTCTACCTTTTGCACCTGGATCTCCTGGGCACAGGTACTGCCATGGGGACATGTCCTGGGTTCAGCAGTAGCAGTCATTTTTCTCTTCCTTAGTTGCTGGTGCAGTGCTGTGGTTTTGACTTCCAGCCTGAGAATAATGCTGATAACATGGATGTTTTTAGTTACTGCTCAGTAATGTTTACTCTGACCAAGGACTTTCTCAGTCTCATGCTCTGCCAGGGAGGAGGGGAAGCTGGGAGGAAGCTGAGACAAGACACCTGACCCAAACTAACCAAAGGGGTATCCCATACCACAGTATGTCATGCCCAGTATATAAACTGGGGGCAGTTACCCAGAAGGGCTAGATCACTGCTTAGGTCAGGCTGGGTATCAGTTGGTAGGTCGTGAATGGTTGTATTCTCTTCCCTTGTTCTTTCCCTTATCATTATTATTACTGGTGGTAGCAGGAGTGGGTTTGTTGTTACTAACTGAACTGTTCTTATCTCAAACTGTGGGAGTTATATTCTTTCAATTCTCCTTCCCATCCCTCCAGGAGCAGGGGTGGGGGGGAAGGGCAGTGGGAGTGAGCAAGCGATTGCATGGTTCTGAGTTACTGGCTGGGCTCAAACCATGACAGTTCTTTGTGGTGCCTGACGTGGGGAACAAAGGGCTTGGATAACAAGAGATCTGACCAGAGTGTGTCTTATCATATTTGTGATGAGAATTCACTGTTTCTGATTAATATTCACTCGTCACAATGCTGATTTATTGGCTCTCAAACTTGTTGCTCTTGATCTCGGAATTGCAGCATGTTGTACCTTACAGCTAGTATTTGCTGGTTTAGTGCTTAGCTGCTGGGGGCTTGGGCTAAGGTTCTTGTTTCTCTGTACTTTATGGTGATACAACACCATAAAGTGACTTGTAATACAACAGACTCATTGATAATGACACTGATCTGGCTTCCCAGTGTGGTCATCACCTCTATACTTTGGGAGATATATAATGGAAGTGTTTATCACATAATAGAATCATAGAATAGTTAGGGTTAGAAAGGACCTTAAGATCATCCAGTTACAACCCCCCTGCCATAAGCAGGGACACCCCACACTAAACCATATCACCCAAGCCTTCATCCAACCTGGCCTTGAACACTGCCAGGGATGAAGCACTCACAACCTCCCTGGGCAACATATTCCAGTGTCTCACCACCCTCACAGGAAAGAATTTCTTCCTTAGATCCAATCTAAACCTCTCCTGTTTAAGTTTGAACCTATACCCCTTGTCCTGTCACTATAGTCCCTAAAGAAGAGTCCCCCCACAGCAACCCTATAGGGACCCTTCATATACTGAAAGGCTGCTAGGAGGTCTCCATGCAGCCTTCTCTTCTCCAGGCTAAACAGTCTCAACTTTCACAGCCTGTCTTCGTATGGGAGATGCTCCAGTCCCCTGATCACGTTCGTGGCCCTCCTCTGGACTTGTTCCAACAGCTTCATGTATTTTTTATGTTGAGGAAACCAGAACTGCACACAATACTCCAAGTGAGGTCTCCCGAGAGCAGAGTAGAGGGGCAGGATCACCTCCTTCAACCTGCTGGACGCTTTTCTTTTGATGGTGCCCAGGATACGGTTGGAATTCTGGGCTGCATGCGCACACTGTTGGCTCATGTTCATTTTCTCATCGAGCAAAACCCCCAAGTCCTTCTCTGCAGGGCTGCTCTCAATCTCTTCTTTGCCCAACCTGGGATTACTCTGACCCAGCTGTAGGACCTTGCACTTGGCATGGTTAAACTTCATGAGGTTGGCATCAGCTCACCTCACAAGTGTGTCAAGGTCCCTCTGGATGGCATTCCTTCCCTCCAGTGTACCCACGGAACCACACAGCTTGGTGCCATCGGCAGACTTGCTGAGGGCACACTCAATCCCACTGTCCATGTCAGCGACAAAGATGTTGAACAAGACCGGTCCCAACACTGATCCCTGAGGGACACTGCTCGTCACTGGCCTCCAGCCTGACACTGAGCCATTGACCACAACTCCTTGTGTGCGAGCATCCAGCTGGTTCTTTATCCACCGAGTGCTCCACCTATCAAATTGATGTCTCTACAATTTAGAGACAAGGATGTCATGCAGGACAGTGTCGAACGCTTTGCACAAGTCCAGGTAGATGATGTCAACTGCTCTACCCCTGTTACCAATCACCTTGTTGGTTTTTCATGTGCCTTAGCATACCTTCCAGGAGAATCTGCTCCAAGATCTTACCAGGCACAGAGGTGAGACTGACTGGTCTGGAGTTCCCCGGGTCATCCATTTTCCCCTTCTTGAAAATGGGGGTTATATTTCAAGGTCATCAAAGACTTTATGTGACTGCCATGATTTTTCAAATATGATGGACAGTGGCTTAGCAACTTCGCTCGCCAGCTCCTTCAGAACCTGTGGATGGATTCCATCAGGTCCCATGGACTTGTGCATATTCAGGTTCCTAAGGTGGTCTCAAACCAGATCCTCTCCTACAGTAAGCCCAAGGTCTTAATTTTCAGAGTCACTGTGTCTGCCTTCCAAGACTTGGTTGGTGCTGTCAGAGCCATTGCCATTGAAGAATGAGGCAAAGAAGTCATTCAGAACCTCACCCTTCTCCAAATCCTGTGTAGCCAGTTCACCTGATAGATTCCGAAGGGCGCCTACATTGTCCCTAGTCTTCTTTCATTTGCAATGTACCTATAGAATCCCTTCTTGTTATCCTTAACATCCCTAGCTAAGTTTAATTCTAACATGCACATCTTTTGTTTCCTCCTCAGGTTGTCAACCTATGAAGGAGACATTCCCTTATGTTCCCAGCTCCACCACCAGACTATTTACAGCATCATTTGAGAGTTCTGAAGGTTTTGAATGGCCTCAAGAGCTGCCTGCTGATTGTGATGGGGATCACTGTGTTGGCACACATACAGAGTGTGTTTTACCAACAATCATTTTGTCTTATCTTGATACTTAAGCATAGTCAGGTTTGGGTCTTGTCTAGGGTTAGATGATGATATAGAAGGACTAAGGGATTTTCTTTGAGGCTGGACAATCATGAGTGGCATGGTGTATGGGATAGTAAGGGCAAGTATCTAGGCCAGTGGGCCCCTCCAGTGCTTTGGAACTTCATCACTGAACAAGTGGAAGATCCGGAAAAGTTAGTAAACACTTAAATGGGGTGTATTGTCATCCTGGTCATACCAGACAGGGACAAATCATGGCAACATGCTGGGGCTTGGCCTATGCTTACAGAGCCTTGTTCAACATTATCCAGCACCTTCAAAGGGAAAAAAAATATCTCTGGATCTGATAGCAAAGCAACTGACAATGCAGCTACTCCAACTCAGAGTACAGCAAGTACAGCAACTACATCAACCCTAGGGGCAAGTACAGCAGCTACTCAAACTCCATCCACAATAGACAGTGCAGCTGCTCCAGCTCCAAGCACAGCAACCACTCCAGCCCCAGTGACAAGTACAGCAGCTACTCAAACTCTGACTACAACAGACAATGCAGCTAATCCAATTCTAAGCACAACTACACCAACCCCAGTGACAAATGCAGCAGCTGCTGGTGCTAGTCAAACTCCTAGCACAGCGGCTGCACCAACCACGACAACAGATACTGCAGCCTTTCCAGACACAGCAATAATCACTGCAGCTAAACCAAAGGACCAATTCATGCCAATATTAGTTGCTCCTTTAAGCAAGGCAAAAAGCAAAAAGCAGAAAAAGCAACCCGTACAGCCAAGAAAGATAAAGAAACAATGCACTTGCTACACAGGACAGCATCTGATCAGGAGTTATTATTATGTGAATCAGAGAAAGAGGAAGAAGAAGAGGCGACTTTTTGAACCCTGACCTCAACTGAGCTACAGAATATGTGAAAAGATTTTGCCTGTCGCCAGGGGAGCACATCGTCACCTGGTTGCTCTGATGCTGGGACAATGGGGCTGACGGTGACAAACTAGAAAGCAGGGAAACCAAACAGCTGGGATCACTTGCTAGGGAAGGGGGAGCTGACAAAGCAATTGCAAAAGATAAATGGTCCCTCAGCCTTTGGAGGCTGCTCTTGGCAGCTGTGAAAGAAAGGTTTCTATACAAAAATAATGCTATGAGTAGTTCTGTCAAGTTTACTGCTCTAGAGAAAGGCATCCAGTCTCTGAGGGAATCAACCATTGATCTATTGCAGGTTAGATGCTGGGAATGCATCCGTAGATCCAGATGACGTTGAATGTACACAATCTATGTGGCAGAAAATTACACAGTGTGCACCGTCATCATATGCCCACTCACTGGCAGCAATATCCTGGAATGACATAGTACCACCAACCAACAGTTGATGAAATGATTTGTCAACTCCAAGAGTTTGAAGACAATATCAACCCGTCCATTATTTCAGCTGTGGAAAAACTGTCCCAGGAGTTCAGACAATTGGGAGATGATCCATCATATCTATCCAGCTCCCCACCTGTACCAACCCATGTCTCAGCTATTAACAAAAGGCATCCTACTGCTCAAGAGAGAAGATATAGAAGGTACACACAATGGGCTACATTACAGTTTTACCTGTGAGATCATGGAAAAGACATGAGGAAGCAGGACTGAAAACCTACCTCAGCTCTGGAGGAATGGGTGTGTGAATTGGAGAACAAAGGTCAAGGCTGATCATCCCATGAAAGCCGAGGCTTCAGTCTCTGGTAAACAGGCTCACAGATGGAGTGAAAGAGCTGATTTTATTCCAGCTCCTGTGATAAACACTAATCCCTGTCTACAAGACATCAGTGACCAGTGTTGTGATCATTATGAGTCGGGCCCTGCCTCCAGCCTATGGAAGTAGGGAACAGTCAGATTTACTGGACTGTATGGATCAGATGGCCATGATCAGATGGCACTTCAGTCCCATCAATGTTTACTCTTGACCAAGGACTTTCTCAGTTTCATGCTCTGACAGGGAGGAGGGAAGTCAGGAGAAGCAGAGACAGGACACCTGACTCAAGCTAGCCAAAGGGGTATTCCACACCACAGTACATCATACTCAGTATATAAATTGGCGGCAGTTACCCTGAAGAGCTTAGATCACTGCTTGAGTCGGTCTGGGTATCAGTCTGTGGGTGGTGAGCAGCTGTATTCTCTTCCCTTGTTATTTCCCTTATCATTATTATTATTGGTGGTAGCAGTGGTGATTTGTGTTATACCTTATTTACTGGACTGTTCTTACTCAACCAGTGGGAGTTACAATCTTTCGATTCTCCTCCTAATCCCTCCGGGAGCAGGGGGAGGAAGGGGCGGGGGGAATGAGCAAGTGGCTGCATGGTTCTGAGTTAGCATCTGGGCTTAAAGTATGACAGGCCAGCACCCCAAAGGCTTCCCCTGAAGGATGCCAGGCACAGGGGTAGTGGGTGGGGTGGGCATGGCAGGCTCTGTCACCCACATATCACTGTGACACCACTGAGCAATGTAACAGTCACAATGCCCCGGAACATGATAAAAGGGAGCACACTCCTGTGTCCCCTGGCAGAGATGGTCCAGGGTTCTCAGCTGCAAGGCCAGCTCCTGGTGGAATTGGCTTCTTCTCTCATGGGAGGGTAACAATCCTTTCCAGCTGGACAACCATGGCCAGACCATAGGAATGCCTTCTTGAAGAGTACTGCAGAGCTCATCATCCTCTTCCCCTGAGAAGCCAGGGACAGCAGTCATGAACAGTGTGATGCAGAGATATTTCCAGGGATCCCAGAACTTTGAAGCAGGCACTGCTGCCCTGCCAGGTGTAAGAAGGTTTTTTGTCCCCAAGGCCAATCAGGCTGGGAGCCTTTGGGGTGGCTCCAGGTTGAGGCACAATAGATCTGGGCATCTCTGGGTGGCGTGACCAGTCTGTGGGCCAGAAGCAGGTCTTGCTCACATGCTCAGGAATAGCCAATTGCCAGTGTTGGGTTCAGGAAGGAATTTTCCCCAGGAGCAGATTAGCACTGGTCACAGGGTTTTTTTCCCTTCCTCTGAGCATCAAGCAGAACCACTTGTCTGGGCTCCTCTAGTCCGTTGTGGCTACATTACTGCCTGCTGCTCATGCACCATAAATATGGCCCCTCATGACCTGCAGCTGGTGAGAGAAGGATGTTTTTCCCCTGGGGCAGACCACCACTGGTTCCAGGGTTTTTTTGCCTTCCTTTGCAGCAGTGAGCCAGCCCCTTGACAGGGCTCCTTTAGGCTATTGTGGCCAAAAGGCTGCTGCTCCTGCTCCTCATGCCCCACATTCGGAGGAGAAAGCTTTCTTGACTCCCAGGGTAGCCCCTGGGTTTTGTTGCTTGTCCTCTGTAACACCGAGTACATCCCTTTGTCAAGGCTTCCCTGGTCCCTTTGGGCTTGGTTCTTGCCTCCTCTTGCACCTGCAGGGCACAACTTGTGCTCTGGTGTTCTGTGACTCCATTGCCCAGTGCAAGCTTGAAGTAGGAACAGTGGGAATGCAATGCAATGCAATGCAATGCAATGCAATGCAATGGATCAACAAGCATGCCATGCAATTGAATGGAATGGAAGGGAAACGAATGCAAAGCAGTGTCATACAATGGAATGGAACAGAGTGGAATGGAATGGAATTGAGAAGCATGGCATGCAATGGGGTGGAATGGAATGGAACGGAATGGAACAAGCAGCTGCCACTTTGCATCTCTCTCTGCATGCAACACCAGCACTGGGAAGGCATGAGAGCACTTTCTGTGCATTCCTGGCCAGGAAGCGCAGCCCCTGAGCACGCTCTGGAAGTCAAAATTGTGCTTGTTATTGCAGGGAAATAATGGTCTCACTGTTACTCATTTTAGGGTGAGCATGGGAAATAGAGTGGAGTGGAGTGGAATGGAATGAATGGAATGGAATCGAGAAGCATGCCTTCCAGTGGAATGGAATAGAATGGAATTGCGAGGTGCATAATTGAATGAAATAGAAAAAAATGGAATGGAATGTAATTGAATGGAAAGCAATAGAATAGAGAGGCATGGAATAGAATGGAATGCAAACAAAATGGAATTGAATGGAAGGGAAGAGAAATGGAATGGAGAAGCATGGCATGCAATGGAATGGAAGGTATGCAATGCAATAGAAACTACAGGCATGGAACGGAACGGAATAGAATGTAATACAATGCAATGCAATGAAATGCAATGGAATAGATCAAGAAACATGGCATGGCATGGCATGGCATGGCATGGAATGGAATGGAATGCAAAGCAATGTAATGCAATAGGATGAAACAGAATGGAATGGAATGGAAATGAGAATCATGGCATCCACTGAAATGGAATGGAATGGAACGGAATGGAATCAGCAGCTGCCACTTTGCAGATCAACCTGCATGCAACAGCAGCCCCAGGCAGGAACAAGAACAGTTTACATGCATTCCTGGCCAGCAAGTGCAGCCCTGAGCAAGTACTGGAAGTCAAAAGTGTGTTTGTCATTGCAGGGAAATAACAATCTCACTGTCACTCAGCTCAGGGGTAGCAATGCAATGCAATGCAATAGGATGGATCCAGAAGCATGCAATTCATGCAATTGAATGGAATGGAAGGGAATACAAAAATGTAAAGAGATGAAACCGAACAGAATGGAATGGAATGGAATGGAATGGAATGGAATGGAATGGAATGGAATGGAATGGAATTGAAAAGCGTGGCATGCAAAGGAATGGAATGGAATGGAATGGAATGGAATGGAATGGAATGGAATCAGCAGCTGCCTCTTTGCAGCTCTCCCTGCATGCAACACCAGCATCGAGCATGAAAGAGAGCACTTTGTATGCATCCCTGGCCAGGAAGTGTAGCCCCTAAGCAACTGTTGGAAGTCAAAACTGTGCTTCTCATTGCAGGGAAATAATAATCTCACTGTCATTCATCTCAGGGTGAGCATGGGAAATTGAGTGGAGTGGAATTAATGGAATGGAATCAATAAGCATGGCTTCCAATGGAATGGAATGGAATGGAATGGAACGGAACCAGCAGCTGCTTCTTTGCAGCTCGTCCTGCATACAACACCAGCACTGGGAAGGCACAAGAGTACTTTGCATGCATCCCTGGCCAGGAAGTGCAGCCCCTGAGCAAGTGTTGGAAGTCAAAACTGTGCTTGTTATTGCAGGGAATAATAGTTTCACTATTATTCAGCTCAGGGTGAGCATGGGGACTTGAATGGAGTGGAATGGAATGAATAGAACTGTACTGAGAATCATGACGCAACAGATTGGAATGAAATGGAACAGAATGCAATGCAATGGGATGCAATGCAACGGAATAGAGGAGCATGGAATAGAATGGAATGTAAAGGAACTGGAATTGAATGGAAGAGAAGAGAAATGGGATGGAGAATCATGGCATGCAATGGAAGCTACAGACATGGAATGGAATACAATACAATGCAATGCAATACAGTGCAATGGATCAAGAAGCATGGCATGCAATTGAATGGAATGGAAGGGAATGCAAAGCAATGTAATGCAATGGAATGGAATGGAATGGAATGGAATTTAATGGAATGGAATGGAATGGAATGGAATCGAGAAGCATGGCATGCACTGGAATGGAATGGAATGGAATGGAATGGAATGGAATGGAATGGAATGGAATTTAATGTAATGGAACAGAATGAAATGGAACTGGTAGCTGCCACTTTGCAGCTCTTCCTGCATGCAACATCAGCGCCGAACAGGAACAAAAATGCTTTGCATGCATCCCTGGCCAGGAAGACAGACCCTGAGGAAGTGTTGGAAATCAAATTTGTGTTTCTCATTGCAGGGAGATAATAGTCCCATTGTCATTGAGCTCAGAATGAACATGGGGAATTGAATGGAATGAATAGAATGGAATCAAGAAGCATGGCTTCCAATGGAATGGAATGGAATGGAATGAAGAAGCATGGCATGCAATGAAATTTAATGAAATAGAATGCAATGAAATGCAGTCTAGAGGCATGGAGTGGAATAGATTGGAATGGAAAGGAATAGAAATGAATGGAATGAAGAAGCATGGCATGCAATGAAATTTAATGAAATAGAATGCAATGAAATGCAGTCTAGAGGCATGGAGTGGAATAGATTGGAATGGAAAGGAATAGAAATGAATGGAATGAAGAAGCATGGCATGCAATGAAATTTAATGAAATAGAATGCAATGAAATGCAGTCTAGAGGCATGGAGTGGAATAGATTGGAATGGAAAGGAATAGAAATGAATGGAATGAAGAAGCATGGCATGCAATGAAATTTAATGAAATAGAATGCAATGAAATGCAGTCTAGAGGCATGGAGTAGAGTAAATTGGAATGGAAAGGAATAGAAATGAATGAAATAGAATAGAATTGAGTGACATAGAATAGAATTTAATGTAAACAAAATAGACCTAAATGCAGTTGATTGGAATGGAGAACAGCATGCAACAGAATGGAAAGCAATGCATGCAATGGAAGCTTCAGACATGGAATGGAATGGAATGGAATGGAATGGAATGGAATGGAATGGAATAAGAAGCTACCACTTTGCAGCTCTCCCTGCATGCAACACCAGTGCCAGGCAGGCATGAGAGCACTTTGCGTGCATCTCTGGCTAGATAATGCTGCAAGTGTTGGAAGTCAAAAGTCTGCTTGTCATTAGTAGGTGTCATGCAGGAGTGCTCCGGTGTCCTGATCATCCTCATGGCCCTCCTCTGCACTTGTTCCAACAGCTCCTTGTCCTTTTTATGGTGAGGACACCAGAACTGCACACAATACTCCAAGTGAGGTCTCTCAAGAGCAGAGTAGAAGAACAGAGTCACCTCCCTCGACTTGCTGGTCACGCTCCTTTTGATGCAGCCCAGGATATGCTTGGCTTTCTGGGCTGCAGGTGCACATTGAAACCTGCTCATGTTCATTTTCTCATTGATCAACACCCCCAAGTCCTTCTCTGCAGGGCTGCTCTCAATCTCTTCTTTGCCCAACCTGTAGCTGCGCCTGGCATTGCTCTGACCCTGGTGTAGGACCTTGCACTTGGCATGGTTAAACTTCATGAGGTTGGCATCAGCCCACCTCACAAGCTTGTCAAGGTCCCTCTGGATGGCATTCCTTCCCTCCAGTGTATGCTCCGAACCACACAGCTCGGTGTCAACAGCAAACTTGCTAAGGACTCACTCAATCCCACTGTCCATGTCACGGATAAGGATGTTGAACAAGACCGGTCCCAACACCAATCCCTGAGAGACAACACTCGTTACTGGTCTCCAACCGGACATTGAGCCATTGATCACAACTCCTTGCATGCAGCCATCCAATCAGTTCATTATCCACCGAGTGCTCCACCTATCAAATCGATGTCTCTACAATTTAGAGACCAGGATGTCATGCGGGACAGTGTTGAATGCTTTGCACAAGTCCAGGTAGATGATGTCAACTGCTCTACCCCTGTCCAGCAGTTCCATATCCCCATCATAGAAGGCCACCAAATTGGTCAGTCAGGATTTCCCCTTAGTGAAGCCATGCTGGCTGTCACCAAGCACCTTGTTTTGTTTTTTTTTTTTTATATGTGCCTTAGCATACCTTCCAGGAGAATCTGTTCCAAGATTTTGCCAGGCACAGAGGTGAGACTGACTGGTGTGTAATTCCCTGGGTCATCCATTTTCCCCTTCTTGAAAATGGGGGTTATATTTCCCTTTTTTCAGTCATCAGGGACTTCACGTGACTGCCATGATTTTTCAAATATGGTGGCCAGCAGCTTAGCAACTTCATTCTCCAGCTCCTTCAGGACCCGTGGACAGATTTATTTCAGGTCCCATGGACCTGTGCACTTTCAGATTCTTAAGATGGTCTCGAACCAGATCCTCTCCTACAGTGTGCCCAAGGTCTTCATTCTCACAGTCTTTACATCTGCCCTTCAAGATTTGCGTGGCATGATCAAAGTACTTGCCAGTGAAGACTGAGGCAAAGAACCTCAGCCATTTTCAAATCCACGGTAGCCAGCTCTCCCATTACCTAACTTCAGTACAAGCCATAAAAAGAACCTATAAGAACCTCTTGATTAAGACATTATAATTTCCTAATTTTGAAGTCCTTGCTTCTTCCTCCAAATTCCCACTAATCAATCATTAAAATGTTGGTGTGTGGAGGTCACAGTAACCATTTAACCTGTTTTTATCATCTGTGCCCTCTCATGAAACTGCTAACTTCCATGTGATTTGTGTGGATCAATACAGTAGAAAGGTCACAAAAACACTAAAGAGAGGAGCCAATCAGTGAGATGTCAAAAGAGAAAGTTTGACAACATCAGGATCAATCAGGGGCTGTTGAGGAGAGCTTGTCAGCTGTGATTAAAGGCACATTGTGTGTTGCTGTCATCTGAAAAATGCTTTAGAACTTTTTACATCACTGTGTTAGAAAGTTTGTTTAGACTTTTGTTGTCTTGAAATTCAGCAGTTACAAGACCCAGAGTGAGAATGGCAAATTTTTTTTTTTTTTTTTTTTAATAGCAAACAAAAACCTGGTGATATCATGGCTAACTAAAACTCGTACATGTCTATGNTATTATATGTTACAATATTTATAGGTAGAATGGTGTTTTTTTTTTTTTTTTTTTTTTAATAGCAAACAAAAACCTGGTGATATCATGGCTAACTAAAACTCGTACATGTCTATGTAAAGCATAGGATGCAATTCAAAAAAGGTTTGGAAATCTCTGTTCCCCATCTCCTTCATGCAATGATTAAGCTGGGCCACTGGAAAGGTGATATACATGAAGGAATGTTCTGAAATATGGGTACATTGCTATGAAATGGAGAGGTAGCATTTAGCAAGTTCCCTTCCCTATCTGGGGCTTCCCAAACACAAAACCCTCTTCAGTGGAGGAGATTTCAGTGCTGTGATAGTGACTTTTGAATCTTCAAACATCCGCAGAGAAACTGCTCAAGTATCATAGAATCATAGAATAGTTTGTGTTGAAAGGAACCTTGAACACTGCCAGGAATGGGGCAACCACAGCTTCTCTGGGTAACCTGTGGCAGCACCTCACCACCCTCACAGAGAAGAACTTCTGTCTAATATGTAATCTAAATATACCTCAACGCTACTTACCCTTGTCCAAAACCCCTCTCCGGGTTTCTTGTAGCCCCTTTAGGCACTGGGAGCTGCTCTAAGTTCTCCCTGAAGCCTTCTCTTCTCCAGCTGAACAAGCCCAGCTCTCTCAGCCTGTCTCCAGAGTAGAGCTGCTTCAGTCCTTGCAGCATCTCCATGGCCTCCTCTGAACTTGCTCCAACAGCTCCACAGCCCTCTTGTGTTAGGAGCCCCAGAGCTAAATGCAGGACTGCAGGGTGGAGTCAGTTGGCTCTTCATCCATGCCCAGGCAGAGCTCCATATAAGTTGGACTGTCCATAAATCATGCAAAGGAGTATGTCAGTGAGACTGGTAGTTTTCACTGGGTGTAGTAGCATCTCTCAAGCTGGAAGGAAGCTCCTTCGGAAAAGCCAAAGAGGGATATGTTACCAAGAACCCTTTGGGAACAGAGAAACAGAGTGAGAGGATATGTGCCACTTCTTCAAAGCCTTTTCAGCACTTCTTTATTCTCCTAATGCTAATTTTTTTCTAGGGAAGGGAGTACCCAAATTTCGTGCATGGAGAGTCTGTGCCATGGTTGTCAACAGAGACAGGCTGCAAGTATCAACTGGCAGCATCCCAGTGAACACGTCTTCTCACTGTTTATTCAGCAGTTCTGAAGTGGGTCCTTTTGATACTGGAGGAAAAATGCCTGGAAAACTCTGATGTCTTTTTCAGTTAAGCTATGATAAATTATGGATTTTAATTGAAAGTATTAATAGCTGAATTATCTATATCAATCTGGACAAAGGTTTTACCCCTGCCATGCTTTCTAACCTATGCATGATGGTAAAACAATGTTACATAGACAGTGCTGGTAAACAGACGTCTGTACTTTTAGACCCACTAGTTATTGTCCTGATACTAGCACACAAAGAGATTGTAAGTTGGGGGCATTTCTGAGCAGAGGTACCTTCTTTCCCAGCTGACCTACAAAAGACTGTCACTTTCTTTTGCTTCCCTGGGTAGTCACTAAAGTGATCTTTCCTAAATCTCCTTAATTTGTATCCAAAGTAAGTGAAAGGCTTTGTCGTGCTGTGTGCAAGATATGTATACTAGTGTAAGATCAGCTCATAAAGGTAACCTAGGCAAACTTGCTGTAAAGTATTGTACTTTGCCTTCTTTGCCCCAGTAAAAGCAGCTCCCTGCCATTGGTGTCCTTGGCTTTCTCATGAGTCTGTAAAAGTATTTCAAAAAATTCTATCTCTTTTAAGGTACTATCTTTCTCATACATGATAGGAAGCTATCCCCCTTGTTAGTGTGCTAACAGTGAATTTCTGCCTGATCAGATGACTCAGTGAATGAGATATCCTGAAGAGATGCTGTCCTTAAGTCTATAGAAATGGGGCATCCACAACTTCCCTGGACAGCCTGCTTCAGCACTCCCATGCTAAAGAACTTCTTTATATCTAACCTATACCTACTCTTATTCATTTTAAAGACTTGCAGCAAATGATAACATAATGGTCTTTAAGAAAGAGTGGGAAACTTGGCCAAACAAGCATGCCCAAGGTAACTCTTGGATGATGGCAACATTACACATTATCTGTTCTTGGCCTCGGGCCTCAGCAGCTAAAAGTCTGTGCCAATCTGCAGCACAGTGTCTCAGGCACTGCCTACCTAAAGCTTCCCTTGTCAAACTAAGTTTTGACAACCCTAACTATTCTATGATTCTATGATTCTAAAATAATCCCGTCACAGAAATCAGTTGTTATTTGGCCACATTAATTGTCACTTTAGTTTGGTGCTACTTTGAACAACGTCCTAAAATTCAAAGTGATGGTCGTATTCAAATTTCCATTAATTAAATCATATAATTTTGTAAGTATAGTTGCATACAATGACATCTCCTTCTTGCATTGAACAGAGACTCCGTAGGCTACCTGCTGTTGTTACACCTCGAGAAGTGGAGTTTTCTCTAGCTATGTGCCTTCCACTGAAGAAATTTGTGCTCTGAGATTGGAGTTTGCAGTCTTAGACACAGAGAAAGGGCAGAAAGTGTTCATCTGCATCAGATTCCCAACAAATTGCAGCTGATCACCCTGAATATAATCACTGCATCTGTGGTATATTCAACTCCAGCTATATGTATGTAGCTGTCAGATTTTTTTATGCATTACATAAGATACATTTATTCCCCATACTAAAATCGTAACACAACTGGGCCTTTGCTTGAGGTGTCATGCCAGGTACGTGAGACAAATGTCAGATTAGCTGACAGTTGCATGCAGTTTAACACATTAAATACATTAATTTAGATTTAATGTGCATATCAAAGGACACTATAGTATTGGCACAGGAAATTGTCAAAAGAAGATATTCAGATATGCAGTACTGTTCTAGCTAGCCACTGATCAAAGAATAACAAGGTTTTTTTAAAAAGGCAAGGATTACAGAGGTTTTGACTACAGAGGTCTGTGTCAGAAATTAATCTTTCTAATTCTCGTTGATTTTTTATTTTTCCCAGCAGTGCTGTAGGGTTGTAAAGCAAAGCAATGTTACAAGAACAAAAGTGCTCCACAGGTCTGCACATTACATCCCTGCTGGCAGGTTTGCCCAAGCTCGTGTGCCACACCAGTGCACTCTGTTCAAAAAGACCGTGACTGGGACCTACGGCTTATCCCCCTGTCAGCATTTACAGCAAATTAAGTCAGGCTGGTAGTTTCAGTAGTTGCAGTAGAATGGATGTGGAAGAAAGGGAGTACTGATTTAAGCTTTAGATATGTCACCCTTATTTGCTCAGCTTCTCTGTCATTTTAGTACCTTCCTCTAATTACCTTTTCATTAAGCTCTCCTAGATGTTGCACAGAAGCTGTTCTCTCTTTGACCATGCTCTGGTCAACATGATTTATGGTGTCCATCTTTACACTGTCTCATGATTCTCTCTGCTGGGCCTGAGTTATTATCCTCTGCTGTGAGTAACATATACCTAAAGCCCAGTGCTGCAGGCAGTTGTCCTGGTAGGCTGCCATCATATTTTGGGATGTGTTATTAAACTTTTATGTTTTATTGTGTCCAAAACAGGAAGATGAACCTTGGGTTTGTCATAACTTTTCAGACTCTGGATGTTTTTCTGGGTGTAGACATTCTTTGTTTATAGCTAACCTAACTCTCTCCTATGAGACCTTGTTCTGTCTTTTTAAAAAGTACAGTTCTTTTAACAAAACTCCTTATGCAAGGTATAATTAAATGGTAATTTGAAGTGTTGGTGTAGAGCCTCAGGCTAGCTCAGCTCCACTAAGATTAGGTTTTCGGCTATAAATTTCATTTTAAACTACTGTTTTTTTTATCTAAAATCTCAAAAGTCCTTGAGGAGGGGCAGGGCTGTTTTGTTTTTTGCTTTTCATTAGAATTTTAATTACACTGGGAAGCAGGATGGTTATAGAAGGTGTTTGCTAAAAATGGAAGCACAGAAGTAGGACACAGAAGGGTAAGGGGGCTATCCCAAGATCATGAACCAGAGCAGTACCAGGGCTTGCAGCAAGCTGGTTGTCTCAGATGTGCTCTCCTTTATAATGCTCTTGTGACTCAAAATTTTCCCTCTCATCAAACTCCATAACTGTCACTTTTAACCTAAGGTTTTATTTAAAATCAGCTTCCATAATTGTTTTGATTTAATGAAGTGACGAGCTGACAGGAACTTCATCAACCCTCTACTTGAATGAAACCTCTCCATTAAATAACATAGGGATTTATGCTGAGTTCTGCAAGTGACAGAGCAACACAGAAAATCTAAAATCTTCCTTTTCCAATGGATCTGTTTCTAAAGAGTCATCATCAGTATATTGACAACTATTTCAGATTTCCTTCCCAGCTTTGGCAACTTCTTAGCTTTCTTCATCAGAGTTGCTTGGTCAAACCTGCTTCTCCTTTCTCTGAGGGAAATTCATGTTACTTACAACTATAAGAGCACATGTGCACTGCTGTGAGAAGGACTTGAAAATAACGCCACACTGCTTTGCCCACTTTCCTAGTTAGTATAAGGTTTCATAGGATTCTGTTCATTGAGCTAGATCCACAGCAGGTATAAACTCCATTCACTTCAGTGAATCTCTGATGGTTTGTGCCAACTGGAGATAGGGTTTCACTGAGTTTGGTGTGCAGATTTTTCCAAATAGGAAAGAAAATGTTCAAAGCAAAATGAGCAAAACAGTCCTTGCCCCTTTTTTTGCATTAACTGTGCTTGGCTTTGTTTCATTTCAAAAAGCCTTGCAGACCTAAATGTCATCAGCTGTAGCAAAAACATCCCCCAAAAACTAAAATGACAAATTGCTAAAATGGAGCTAAAGGTTGTCCCTATAATTGCTGTTATTCTTGGGTTTAACTCAATTTTATCCTTACTGACTGACACATAAATTAGAATAACATATATCCAGGAAGGAAAATGTGAAAATGGATAAGGTTTTGCATTTTTCTTGATAATGTGTATCTCTGGAAAGCTAGAGTGCTTGTACATGAAGACTGGACTGGTCAATACAGCTATCTACAATATAACTGGGGCACTGTATTCTGAAATATATATTGCCATTCCTTGTTGGGCCTCAGGCATTCCTGAGGCCTCAGGCCCCTGAACAGTGATGGGCCATAAATGTTTTTACTATTTCACTTCTTCCTTTTGTTCTGCTTTGTCTGCTTAGACTGGAAGGTGAAGGCTTCTGTCTTGCAAGTTGTGTATAAGTTCCTAATATCACATCAGGGTCTGAGACACAGGACAGAATAAGGGTTCCTAAATAAATTTAGTTAAGTCCATTGTAACCCTTCTAATCTATTTTCCCTCCATCATCTACCCCCCGTGTTGTTATAATTATTTCTTTTGCTACTTACTGTTTCCTCTGCCTACAGATCTTAGAGCAATTCCTCTGATTCCTTTCTTGAATCACTAATCATAGAATCACAGAATGGTTTGAGTTGGAAAGTATCGTAATATCATCCAGTTCCAACACGGAACACCTCACATTAGACCATGTTGCCCAAGACTCTGTCCAACCTGGCCTTGAACACTATGAGGGATGGAGCATTTTCCACTTTGGGCAACCCATTCCAGTGTCTCACCACCCTCACAGTAAAGAACTTCCTTCTTATATCTAACTTGAACTTCCCCTGTTTAAGTTTGAACCTATTACTCATTACTAATCCCTGGTCTCACTCTTCTCTGAAGCTTTCTTCTCTCTATTTTAAGTCAGGGAATGGAGATGAAGTGGGGGAAGGACAGGAAAATCATACAGTCCAACTTCTATAATTTCATGTTTTTACTGCTTGGAATGTATGATTCATGCACTTCCACATTTTGTCCTCTTTTTTTTTTTTTTTTTTTTTTTTTTTTCCTTGATAAACTAGCTTTAACGGTCATAAACCACTGCAGCTAGGAAGGGAGAAGGGCCTTGCCAGCACTCAGCAGTCACAGCCACATCTCCCCTTGATTGTTTAGATTTCTTTTCAACTGTACAAAGTTCCTAGGTAGGGTGGAGGGAGGAAAGCAGAGGACCAGGAGTCCAGGTTTCTACAGCAGTCTGGAGGAAGTTTTTTTAGGTGAAATTGCCTTTCCCAAAAGTTTGCCCTGCCACCATCCATCATTAGACTAGTTTTATAGCACAAGAAAGTAAAACAGTTTTCTTTCAAACTTCTAAGACAATTCCTGTCTGGACTAATAGAGCTTTGCTTCCAGTGAACTAAATTTGGTGACTGCTGCATTTGGGTGGTCTCCAGCTTCCTGGCTATTCCCCAAAACAGCCTGAGCTGACTTGGTATGTGAACACAAACGCTTAGAGGTACCACTTTTCAGAATGGATATTTGTGGTCACCACCCTCTGCTTGTTCTTTACTCAGGATTGCCCTTCTGCCTGGAGCAAAGAGTCAATAGGAAGCCGCTGTATTCAGTAAGAACAGAATGTCATCTATTTCTCTCTAAGTCTAGAGAGAAAAAGTCCTTTCCTTCTTAACATGCCTTAGAAATCCCCATGAACACTCCACATCACCTGCAGTTCTGCTTTGTGTCTTTCCTCAGAAGGCCAGAAGTCTTGCAAGGGTTCTAGCATGCAAGAGGAAAAAAAAGCCCAGAACAGACCAAGTGCCCTTTCTCTGAGGACTGCTTTTATCCTGCTGCATGCACATTCCAAAGGGGCATATGCTTTTACTTTTTTCAGGAAATATAGGCTATCTTTACTTTCTAAGTTTTGTTCTCACTGCTTTCCTGAAGATGTATTTTTTTATTAATATTATAATTATATTATAATTATAATCGTAGCCTGTGGACATCTTGTTTAATACTTCCTATGAACTGTTTGTTGCAAAAAAAGTCACCAGGATTCAGATTTCTCCCTCCCCTCACGGAAAATCATGCCCATGAAAACCCTTTTTCTTTCTTCTGTTGTTCTGTGGGCTCCCAGTGTGTAGGGGGCTGGACCTGACATGTATCAGGGTATATACAGTATGGGGCTTTGACCTAATCCCACTTGGGTCTTGCCATGCACATTTACCTACATACCACTCTAGCCAATCCTTTTAATTCCTCTGGTGTACCAGATGCTCCCTGCATTGTGTTCTCCCTGTGTGGATTTTAGCACAGAGCTCTCCTTCCTCCCAGGCTCAGACGCAGCTGTGAGCTGATAGAGCTGCCTCTCCCCACTGCTGTGAGCTTTAATCGGGTTCTAAAGTTTCATTTTCAGAGTGATCCATTCTGGAAGATATTTTATGCTCCCCAAGCCCCAGGGAAGTCCTAACAACCTTTTTTAATATTCTTTTCTTTTTTCTTTCCTCCCTTTTTTTATTTTTTTCCTTTCCCTTTGATGGTGTTCTGCAGGTGCTTGAGCAAATACAAGGCTCCAGGGTCTGCATCTCCTAGGACTGCTGCAGCTTTTAGCTCTCAGCCACCATTCCAGGATCCATTCTCCTTTTCATGGCTGACAGCTGGTCTTTTTCAGGAATCGCTGGCTCATAGTCAGGGAACTCTGATCATATGCCTTGTAAGATTCTTAGTGACTGACATCATTTGCCAAACGCCAGCTTTCATTGACAGCTCTTTCTGGTCTTTCCAGCTCCACATATACTTGGCTGCCAGGTATAACTCCCCATCATTAAAATATAACTTTGGACTCCACAAAAGTGGGTGCCTGAGGATGTAGCTGGAGAGTATAGAAGAAAATTATTTGAAATTTTCCCAACAATTTATGTGCAGATCATCTCCCTGAGATCTCCAATAGCTCATATATGCTATGCTAATGCCAGGTATCATTAATGAATGCATGCTAGGTAATGAAAATGTAGTGATACAACTGTACCTAACCCTATCACTGCAGTTATTGTCTATAATAATTAGTTTACAGTTACAGGAATATATTAGGAAATGTGCCTGCCACTCCTTTTGTCTCAGAAGATGGAAGAAAACTGTAATTTTCTTTATATGATATGGATACTAAGAATTTGCTGCCAAAGGACACTGGTAGATGGTTATTGTCTCTTGAATGTCATAATTTCAACATGATGACCACGTATTAGTGCAAAGTTAAATCTCTATCCTTTCACAGTTTGAATCTCAGCAGCCACTTAGTTAAAAAACAGAGGCCATTTAGCATAAGCAGTGAAAGGTCATTATTTCAAAGATGTCTTAAATTTAGTCCTTGCTGCTGTGATGACTCATCCAGTCATATTGCACTGCAGGAAATACTGAAAAAAACATCAGAATAATGCGAAGTAATTCCCTGCTCTTGGAACATCTCACTGGTTGCATGTTTTCCTCAGCTCCTTGCCCTATAGACTCCAGCCTTGACTTCCTTCTGTTCTTATTGTTTATTTGCACCAAAGTATTCACAGATGACCACTCCACTGTGAACAGATAGGTAGCAACCAGATGGCCTTAGAGCCTACCCAGTGAATCATCATGGTCTAAGCACACAATGATAGACAACAACAAAGGGGGATGAATAAGAGATAGAAAAATGGTTCATGCTCACTCTGTAGGGCTTGTCGTGGTGGAACATGTTTCCCAAATCAACACTGACCAGGGCCAAGGCATCCATCCATACCATGCCACAGAAGTGCTGCATGGGTTGTGAAACTTCTCCAGCTGTGTTTATGCACCATTGATCAAGCTCTCAGTTGATGTGTAGAGCAGCATAGCATAAGCATAGACAAACTTTCTGGTTTGATTCACACTGTCTTGATATCTCTGAAAAAAGATTTAACCTGTGGAAAGATAGAGTCAAATCATGACTAGACACCTAGCTTGCATCAGGTGGTCTATGTCTTCCATATTTTGCCAGTAGATTAATTGCTGTTGCTCAAAAGCGTGGCATTAATTTAATATTTTTTTTCCCCCCTTACTGAAATAAAAATCGAGAAAGTTATAATTTTCCAGATAGTTGCATTGGAATTTACAAGGAGAAGGAAGCCATTAAGACACAGTTTGCCTCATCCTGTAATGAGATCATCCAGAACCTGTTGATACATCTCAAGAGTCAGTTGAGCAAGAAGTTGAGGTCCCCAATCTTTCATGCTTTAGCTGGGTAACGCTCTTCATTAAATATTAGTTGCCTAATTTAATTTTCTGACTTTGTAACCAGAGCTGCCTATGCAAACAGAAACCATTCCAAAAGCTCATTAGGTAAATCCATTTCTGTGCAATAAAACATAACAATGTTCACCAATATTTTTAGTAACATTCTGTGAAGGAAGAACAATGGTTCAGAAAATATTCTGCAGAACAATTACAGCTGTAATTGCAACAATCACTCTTGAGAACAAAAAAAAAGGTACAATTTTCTTATTTGAATTAATTTTAGATTTTTTTCTTTAGCCAACTTAAACCACATCCAAGGAAAGACTATTCACTGTGAAATTTCTAGTATATTACACTGCAACTACCTAAAAATAACATCTCTTTCCTGGAAGGGGAACCTGAGCTCTGAGCATCTGTGACCAGTTCTCACCTAAATATGGCTGAAGACTCCTTAAGATGTGAATTATGGAATAAAAGGGAAATTAAAATAGCAAATTTATCCCTAAAAACTCTGACATATTGTTTCTGCTGTGCTGTCACCAACCAGAAAATTCATTACCTTGTTCTTTTCTATACTTCAGATTAAAGTCATGGTGCATGTCTGATCAGCATTAAATGAGATGTCCTTGGCTGAATAGGTTTATTTTCTAAGCAAGGCAGATTTGTGTTAATCTAAATTTGTTTCTGCCAGATTCATAAAACCATAGGATATTTTCAATTGGAAATAACCTCAGGAGACCTCTAGTCCAAGCTGCCCAAAGTAGGGTCAACATTTAATTCAGTCCAGTTCCTCAGGTCTTTCTTCAATTTGGTCTTTCAAAACCTCCAGAGACAAAGATTGCACAAACTCTTTGGGGAAATTTTTCTAATATTTCACTGTCCTTCTGCTGGGAAATAATTTATTTGTATCAAGTCAGAACCTTCCTTGTTTAGTTGTCATTAGCTGACATCCATGCATCATGCATTTCCATGAAGACTCTGGCTCCATCTTGATAAATTCCACAGTTTCTGAATTAGTAATTCAGTATGGAAAGTGATAAACTTCTGTATAAACCATTCAGTAGTTGCAAAACAAAATATTTTATACTTCTTTTTCAAAATGGCATATTATCACTAAACATATGAGAAAGAAAAGGCAATTGTACAGTTTGGGTCACGTGAAACATTTAATTTAGCCCAAAGGGAATGTTTTGTTTGGCTGCTATTCTGTTGGACACTATATTGAAAAAGTATATATCCACAAAACTCTAGGTAAGACCTATGTTTATGGTGATTTAGGAACTGCTGGTGGAAAACTAGTAGAAGTTATTTTCTGTTAGCTAAACAGAATAATACAACCTTCAATCTACAACTATGAAGAGCTGTAATTTGGAAAGCACAACATGTGATAGAAATGGATTATGATGCTGTTCCATTCAGATGTATGACTTCACTGTTTCTGTAAGCCTTGCCCTTTTAATGTGGATTTAATTATGTTGGGCATCAAAAAGAACAAGGTTCTTTTCAACCTGAAGAACTTAGAGTGTTTCCAAAACTGACTCTCTTAATTGCTGAATGAAGGGTAAAATCCTTTCCTGCTTTGGATTGTCAAGTGCTTTCATTTTATGTATGTAGTGACAGGATGTATAGACTTCATGTCTGGATATAGGGATAGAAAGTAAATTCTAACACACTTTAAAGTTTATAATAGTGGCACTGCAGAGGTTCCTCTTTCTATAGCACTGCAAAACTGCTTCAATTTCCTTACACTCCCTCCTTTATCCTGGAATTGAAGCATTTTTTGTTACAAGTATCTGGTAGATAATCTATTTTTATTTATCTTTATTACATAGTACAAAGTCGGTGGATGACTTATTTTTCAGAACTGGAATTCTCCACCTTAGAAGATCTGATAGAAATTACTCTCCTGGCCATTTCCTTAGTATAGCAATGGCACAGGGAATATAGTAGCTATTGACTATGGAAAATAATGAAGCAAATAACATTGTCTGTATTTTTTAAAAGTTCTTAGAAAGAAGACAAAGGTTTGGCCCACTTTTGGTGTTCCACTCAGGGCTAATACTGAAAGAATCGCCAGTCAACACAAAAATAAGTGAAATGCCTAAATTGATTCAACTCAGAAACTGATATGAATTAATGATAGACAGAAAAAGGTTAAGGAAGGACGTTTGAGTGTCAGGAGCACTGCTGGAGTAATTTGGCAGACATAGACTCAGTTCCTGGATTTTTCCTGAGACTTCTTTTACCTCTATGGCTACCTCATGAAGTTACTACCCTCCTTGACTTTAGCTATGTGCAATGTGGAGACAACAAGACCTAGAGGATAATCTACCCTATCCAAAAGTAAATATGGTAGATCAGATCACGGAGATCTCTTCATTCCTTTGATTATAGAGGAAACTTTAGTGGTTGCTCAGACAGGTCACCTCAAACTGAGATGGACAGCTATAGCTACCCTCCCTTCTTTTTTTTCTCAATTACATAGAAGGTGAGAATAGCACAGAGGAGATATGACAGAATAAACATGAAAAATGAAGATAGGTATGTCAATAAGGGCTTATTGGTGTGGAAAAGACACACTGTCCCTCTCCAATGCCAGTCTGTGTTGCAGGGTACAACAGAAGAACTGTTATTCACACTTGCTCTTTAGGATAATGGTACTACTTACTATTCCTTGTTTAAACGTTACAGCCACAAAACGAGCTAATAAATTTCTGGCTGACAAGTCTGACAGTGCAATAAGTAAAAACAGGAAAGCATCTATTACGTATTACCCTGAATTTATCAGCTCTCCTTCAAAAGGGGAAATAACACAAGGCAAATTGTGGGAAGTTTTTTATCTGCTTGAAAAATATGCCCTGTGCCCAGTCAAAAAACAAGCTGTTGTGTAGTAACCACATTATTTAAAGATACAAGTCAAACAGGAAGAGGAAAACCAAACAAGCGTGGCTTGAAAATTTCCCACAAGTGAGTTCTGACAGTCAGAGTGCAGTGATGGGCTTGCTGACAGAGCTTGGGCTTTGGGAAAACCATACGCCAGAGGGCTGGGAAGGGAATGAATGGGACTCTCTTCTCTTTCAAATATTTGTCTCTAGCCATATACTTTTGGTGTTTGCTTTATTACTGTTTTTCAAGCCAAAGCAATATGTCAGCAATTGAGATTTCATCTTGGACTCCAATGTGACATCACTTCCAAACATTGAAGTGTGTTTGAGATACCACTAGTTACCAACGCAAAAAAACACAGGCAAGATTTCTTGGTGTTGGCATGCACATTTAAACCACATTCCTTTGAAGCATTTCAGTCCATGCATAACTTTAAGCAGGTGAAAATTTAAAACTGAATACCATGTAGGACTGTTTTGATTGCTGTGGACATGGCAGCTGGTAAAATGGGTGATGTGGAAAACCTGCTGGCTGAGGCCATTGAGCCACATAAACCACATAACATGAACCCTGTCCTCTCAGAGGTTTAGTGATGGAAAAGATGCCTGTGTTGTTAATATGCTATAGGGATGGCACCACCTTTCACTCCACAGTCTATTTTCAGGGTGACTACTGAGCTCATGTTTGAAGTCACAATCCTTATTGCAATGCTGAGGGTAATTTTTTCTTTTCAAAATCCAGCCCTCAGAATAGAAACATTTATAAGCATCAAGCTGACAAGCACTAGCACTTGTTTGCTTTCTCTTACACAAAGACATCACTTTGCAAATCCCAAAGATTTGCAGACGATTCTTGATGAATCATCCTTCTCCAAAAGAATGAGATGTTAAAAAGTGTTTTCTACAGCAGCATAGTTGCCAATTCACTTGCTATACATTTTCCTGCATTCACAAGCCTCTTCAAAGGACATATTCTAGCATATCTTATTTAATGTTAATTAAAATAATATTTTATGAAATTTATAGGCTTTCAGGTCAGAAAAGGCTATTATAATAATAATTTATTTAACTACATAACATTACCCAGAGAATCGTGGGTTAGATGAGAAAAATTCTTCCCACCTGTGAAAGAAATGAAAAAAAAACCCAGATCAGCAATTTGTCAGTGGATCATATCTTATGCAAAAGAACCAGTTCTGATTTTAGAGTAAAATGATAGGACATGAACTAATTCTTGGCAAATTACACTGTTTCAATAATTTAGACTGAACTCAGTTCCAAACTGAATATCAGATTTCAGTCCAAATTCCATGTTGTATTCCCATTTTATTTCCATTTTTATAATGTAATTTTGATGTTCAGTTTACTATGCTTTTCTGTGTCTGACAGACTACTATAACATTTATGCATTAATACAAAAACCCTTTTCAAATTACTGCAAGGATTATAGCCCTTCATAGCAAAAATCCCAGCTCTGTAATGCAATGAATCTAAACTAAAGGTGCAAACAGGTATTGGTCCAGGAATTGAGGACATAACCAAGGTCTTAATATCACAGTATGTAATATGAATGCTAGATTATATTTTCAAAAGGCACTGGAAATCTCGGTTTATTTTAGAACTGATTTTGCCAACAAATTATTTTATAAATCTACTTGTTTCTAGGGAGTCTTTCTGTGCTTTGCTTCTAAACAGAGGTAAAACCATGCAACACAGAACAAAAGATCATCAACCTCCTAACATAATTACTTTACTGAGAATTCTCTTACTGTATGTTTTCCCACTTGTTAGACTGTTCTGACAAGATGCATTGTCATGTAGGACCAAATTAATACACAGGGAGGATTTGTCACTGAAAATATACAAGCTGATTTCTTTTATTATGACCTGCAAGAGAGCTGCATTTGCAGTACAAACAGCTACAGTGTTCTCTGAACTAATATTCCTGTGGCACATGGTTAACTTGTAGTAACCTGGATCATGAAACTGGGGCAATTCACTTATTTAAATCTTCAGGGAAGAAACTACTTCAAATCCAGGTGCTTAATGGTAGAACCATGTGTAAACTGAAATGCAAAATATACATTCATCCTGTTATTAAAGCAGCACTTTAAAAGGAAAAGAATGAAGAAAGAAGGTTGTAAGAAACCTCAAGAATTTTCATCTTACTAACAATTAAAGTATTGTGGATGATGTTACTTATGACCAGAATTTTGCCCTTGAATCCAAGCTGACACTAAAACACTTCTTAAAAGAGAAGTTAAACTCAGACCCCAGTGTTAAGAAGCTAGAATAAAACAATTTAGTCCAGTACCTCCACTCTGATCTTGCCTCAGGAAGAGATGTAAACACATGCTTCACTATCCCTGGGTGCATTAAGTGCCTTTGCTGCATGTTTTCCTGTCAGCTGCTGCAGAGCAACACATGGGCAGAAAGTCAGAAGCCACAGAATAATATACTCAGAGCAAGGCTACCTGCCCTGCAATCATGTGGGAAGAACATAAGAGAATTAACAGTTAAATGCTGCAAGATAGCATAAGGTTGTATTAATATTATTGATATAATTGATAAGGTGCATCAATTACACCTAAATCAAAAAGCACTGGAATTCTGATTAATCCCAGCCTTGTGGTACTTTCCAAATTTTTCAACAGCAGTGGAAAAACACGTAAGCATTTGTACAGTGGTTAATGCTGTTTGAATCCCAGTCTCAGTGATTCATCTGAGATGAACTACTTTACACAGTGTTTATCTCAGATTTAGAAACTTTGGAGAAAAACTGCTGAGACAGATCTGATAACAAGAGATTATCTTAAATAATGCCTCTGCAGACTCTGATTAGAGGTGGAGCTGTGTCCAGACCAAGCAAATCTCTACTTTCTTTTTCATTCTTTCCATTGCTTCCTTCTCCTTCTGACAGAGGAAAAACAAGACAAAAATATTTTTGCATGTTATTTTGGCACTTCTGTTTCCTGTTGTGGCCAGAGCCTAGAAGTTAAGAAATTTGTGACTGAACCATTTGAAGTAGTGCTGGAAAATTCAAACAGGAAGCAAGATGTAATTTTTTAAACAGTGAGCATAATTAATCATTGAAGCAGTTTTTTCAGTGGATGTGGTGCATTTACCATTATGCAAGTCTTTGAATCTAGTCTATCTTTTCTTCTAAGTGTGATTGCTCTAATTTAAGGTATTGATATTAACACAACAAACAGGATTGTTGCAATGATCCTCCCTGGTTTTAATGTTATGAAAATCTTTAAAAGACCTATTTTAGGACACACTCTTTTGCAGACAGAGATGAATGTATGGGATGTGAAGAAGAAAGGTAGATATGCTTTCAGTGTCTTCATGGGTAGAGAACTCCACTGAGATAAAGACTGAAAGCCTTGGCTTCAGGTCAGGTATGGGTAAGGACTGAAAAGAGCTCACTTGCTAAACAAGCATTCTCATCCATGTTCAATTTACTGGATTCACCTTTGTCCATGTGCCAAGGTGGCACTGACTCCAGGACAGAGTCACAGAATCACAGGGTTACAGAATGATTGAGGCTGGGAGGAACTACTGGAAGTCATTTAATCCAACCTCACTGTTCAAGCAGGGCCACCTGGAGCATATCACTTAGGATTGTGTCCAGAGAGCTCCTGGATATCTGTGGGAAAGAGGCTCTACAACCTCTCTAGGCAGCCTATTCCAATGTTCAGTGATCCTCATAGTAAAGAAGTTCTTCCTCATGTTCAGGTAGAATTTCCTGTTTTACTTTATGCCTGTTGCCTATTGTCTTATTTTCTGATGCCATTGAGAAGTGTCTGACCTCATCTTCTTAACATACTCACTTCAGATACTTATACACATTGATCAGTTCCCCCTGGGCCTTATCTTCCCTCTCTGGCAGTGTTGAAGACCAGGTTGGAAGGGGCTCTGAGCAACCTGGTCTAGTGGAAGGTGTCCCTGCCCATGGCAGGATGTTGAAACTGGATAAACTTCAAGGTCCCCTCCAACCTCTCAATCTTTACTCACAGTAAGAGATGTTCTACACACTTAATCCTTCTAGTAGTCCTTCATGGGGCTTGCTCCAGAAGCTCCATGCCTCTCTTCAAGTCATGTTAAGAAATGCTGAATAAAAATACACTTTGCTTTCAGATCCATACCTAGGTGCCTGGCTGATTCCTCTCCTGGGCATTCACCATGGCTAGTTTAGACAGGTCCTTGCTGGTGGCTACTGCAGATTTCATAGGCACCTCTTTCTTTAGTACCTGATAGCAGGATCCTGAGCTCCTGGGCTGCATCAAAACGAATGTGACCAGCAGATCAAAGGAGGTGATCCTGCCTTTCTACTCAGCTCTCGGGAGACTTCACTTAGAGCATTGTGTGCAGTTCTGGTGTCCTCAACATAAAAAGGACATGGAAGTGTTAGAACAAGTCCAGAAGATGGCCACAAGTATGAGCAGGGGACTGGAGCATCTCCCATATGAAGACAGGCTGCGAAAGTTGGGACTGTTTAGCCTGGAGACGAGAAGGCTGCATGGAGACCTCAGAGCAGCCTTCCAGTATCTGAAGGGGGCTTATAGGGATGCTGGGGTGGGGCTCTTCATTAGGGACTGTAGTGAGAGGACAAGGGGTAATGGGTTCAAACTTAAACAGGGGAGGTTTAGATTGGATATAAGGAAGAATTTCTTTATTGTTAGGATGGTGAGGCACTGGAATGGGTTGCCCAAGGAAGCTGTGAGTGCTCCATCCCTGGCAGTGTTCACGGCCAGGTTGGACGAAGCCTTGGGTGGCATGTTTTAGTGTGGGGTGTCCCTGCTTATGGCAGGGGGGTTATAACTAGATGATCTTAAGGTCCTTTCCAACCCTAACTATTCTATGATTCTATGATTCAAAGTCATGGTTAGATATACCGCAGGACACAAGGCCTTGGATAACTGTTGTATTTTTGAACTTTTAGGTCAATAATCACTAAAAATATACTTTTGGATGTATTTAGAAGTCAATTACTTCAATAGCAGTTAAGTGTCTTACACAGCTTTGACATTCTGTGTTTTAAAAGCCATAAGAAATGCACCTTCTGGCCTGTAGAATACTGACTTTTTATCTTGTTATAATCTGATCTCTTTGGATGGGAACCTATCTGCAAATACATATGGGGTTTGCAAAAATTGTAAATCTATAGCTAGTTCATTGTGAATGAAAGATTCACAATGAATTGTCTCTCTAATCTGCTCTCGTGAGACCTCACCTGGAGTATTGTGTACAGTTCTGGTATACCCAACATAAAAAAGACATGGAACTTCTGGAAAAAGTCCAGAGGTGGGCCACGAGGATGATTAAGGGACTGGAGCATCTCCTGTATGAAGATAGGCTGAGAAAGCTGGGACTGTTCAGCCTGGAGAAGAGAAGGCTGCTTGGAGACCTCCTAGCAGCCTTCCAGTATCTGAAGGGGACCTATAAGGATGCTGGGGATGGACTCTTTTTTTAGCAACTGTAGTGATAGGACAAGAGGTAACAGGTTAAAGCTTAATCAAGGGAAGTTTAGATTGGATATAAGGAAGAAGTTCTTTACGATAAGGGTGGTGAGGCACTGGAATGGGCTGCCCAGGGAAGTAGTGAATGCTCCATCCCTGGCATTGTTCAAGACCAGGTTGGACAGAGCCTTGGGTGAAATGGTTTAGTGTGAGGTGTCCCTGCCCATGGCAAGGGGGCTGGAACTAGATGATCTTAAGATCCTTTCCAACCCTAACTATTCTGTGATTCTGTGAAAGATGTGTTGGGATAGAAAGCCCCCCCCCCCCCCGCTCTTCAAGACAGTTCAAGTAAAGAAATGCACACATGCATAAAAGCACCCCCACACATGGAATTTAATAGAGGAAGAACTTTCATTTTCACAAAGAAATGCCTGTGTCTACTCACAGGGAAAAATAAGAAAAAAAAATAATGTTTTGTGCTACTCCATGGAAACATCTGGGTAAAAGAGAACAGGAGGTGTCAACAGAAGTCAAAATAACAACTTGCATCACATGGTTTTGATGTGACTGGTTTTGACACATTTATCATACTTGCCATTCTGGAGGAGCAAGGTTAGTTGTATGCCAGGTAAAAAAGAAGCAGTTAAAGACCTTTCTTTTTAGAAAGAGGCAGCCTCCCTTAAGGAATCTAAATTGTATTTTTGAGCATAGTAAATTAGCTGTAAATGCAATTTTATGGTTGTTCTAAGGAGAAAATGTGGGTGGAGCAGGCTGTAAGAAGAGAGAAAATAAGCAAATTGAGAAATAAAGACACAGACTAGTTTTAACAGGAGCTGCAGAGCTCCAGACTAAAACTTTCATCTTTCTGATCTTACATGAAAGGCACAACATTTATTTTCCACTAAGACTTTCTTTGTGGCTGAATGTTTCTTTTTACCAGCTTTGAAGCCCAACATTTTTGTGAAAACTCAGACCAGAAATATGAGCCAAAAGCTTTTGGAAGTACAAAGTTTTCTAAAATTATTTGCATACAAATCTATATAGCACTTATGTTGGTGGTGTCTAAATAGCAGTGTAAATGCAGAAATAACAGTATATTAGTGACACATGGGGAAATAAGCGTTTTCAGACTTATGGTCATGAGTGGAGAATATTGTAGCCAAACGTTGTGCATCTGCCTATAATCTAGGTTTAAAAATCCATGACATTCTTCATAGATAAAGAACAGAATCTTACAGCTGGCTTGAGTAAGAAACACAAGTTACATTATTGCCATGAAATAAATAAAAATGAAAGTGTAAGAACTAAAGCCACCTAAGTGATAGCTCTCCTTTGGCTCAGCTTTGGACCCAGGCAATGAACTCTCTCCAAGACAGTTCTGCAAAACAGAGCTCTCGAAGTAGCAATGTGGATGTGAGCCAGTCACTATTATATAGCTCCTGGGCCAGAAATTGGTCCTTGACCTCTTTTGTTCAGCAGTATAGACTTATCAATGACTCACTCAGGTATGAATAGCTCTCAGCATCATTATTAGCTATGTTTTCTTGCATGCTTTCTGTTTAGAACTGCCTTTTCATTATTGAGAAGAAAAATGAGTTCCTGTGAGAGATCTCCAAACAGCTGAAGGTTAGCGTGATAAAAAGGCTTAGTAAAAGCAGTCCCTGAAAGGAAACACTGTAGAAGGGAGCAGAAAACTGA
The DNA here is from genome assembly GCA_002631895.1 of Agapornis roseicollis. Classification (NCBI taxonomy): domain Eukaryota; kingdom Metazoa; phylum Chordata; class Aves; order Psittaciformes; family Psittacidae; genus Agapornis; species Agapornis roseicollis. The sequence continues at coordinate 2,472 of NDXB01015096.1, read as the reverse complement.
ATGAAGGGATATAATGGCTGGTGTCAGAGATGGAATGGAGGAGAGAGGATAAATGGAGAAAGCATTAAAATTCAAACCTCTGATGCCAGAAACCATTTAGCAATGCGTTTTTCTTGGGAATGTAACAAGTCCAGCATTTCATGTGGCATATTTTTATATTTTCCATCTGGATACTATTCTGCTTCATTAACCTTTATTTACCTCATTTCTACAGTATTCAGTGAAGAGCTATACCTTTCTCATGATGAAAGAAGGATCTTAACTGTTGTTTCTTTCAAGCTCTTCTGTGAAAAATACTTCCTTTTACTCTGCACTCCTTCCATTTTTTTCTTCTATTAAACCTGGCAAAAAGGATGTATTTGAAAACTGAATAGGTTTGTTTTTCTTTTTTTATTTTACTTTTGATTTCATTTAAAGAACTGAGTTTAAACAAAATTCATAACAGTGAGTTCTACTTTGTAAAATATTACATTTGGCACCTGGGAGATTTTTTGTCCAATTCCTCTCTCTTCAATCCGATATCCACAGTGTTGGTGTTCACATTCAAGTCAGTTGCTCTAGAAATGTAGTCCATTCAGTCAGTGGATGTTGCAGTGTCTTTCACATGACCTGAGTTTTGCATGTATTTCATGAGAAGAATAATGACTTTGTTAACAATATTGATAAACCATCTTCCAAATATCAGTGCAGTCTAAGAGAGAAGTGAACACTTATAGGTGACTTAGGTACCTGAAGCTAAGCCAGATGAGTCCCCTCTTCTTAGGTTTCCCTCATGAATCAAGAAATTAGAAAGATATTTGGAGTCCTATAATTTGATTCATACTCTGAATCATCTTATCTCTTTTTATTGCATGTATGAAGGTCCTGCAGTGACTCTTCTCCTGCCTTTGGAGCTACCCTTTAATGAGATCAATGGCTCTATGTCTTTCAGAATGTATTTCTCAGAGGAAATCTGCAGTAGGTTTGTCCAGAGAGGACTTAAGATCATATTTGTTTCTCTGACAACTGCAGAGCAAGGGCCTGGATTTGGTTCGTTTAAATGCATGAGAGATACTCATTTTAGTTGTCAGCAAAGAGGAACATGTATTTCTGAGGTAGTTCAGGTCACAGGTGGGTTTCTGTGTAGTAGAAGTATATGGGAAGCTAAGGAAACATGTACACCAGGAAAAGGAGTTCCCAGTAGTGTCAGAAATACTACCCTGGAGCCCAAGTTCAGGTGTGCACTATGCAGAATGGGGCTGTGTAGATTGTCACTGAAGCAAAACACCCTGCAATAACTGTTTTTAACAGCAGCCAGTAGAGGAAACTAAACTCTCAGAGAACTCTTAGAATCACAGAATCACAGAATAGTCAGGGTTGGAATGGACCTTAAGATCATTTAGTTCCAACAGCCCTGGCATAGGCAAGGACAACTCCCTTTAAACCATGTCACCCAAGGTTCTGTCCAACCTGGCCTTGAACACTGCAAGGGATGGATCAAGCACAACTTCCTTGGGCAACACATTCCAGTGCCTCACCACCCTCACAGGAAAGAATTTCTTCCTTATATCCAATCTAAACTTCCCCTGTTTAATTCATTACCCCTTGTCCTATCACTATAGTCCCTAAGGAATAATCCCTCTCCAGCATCTCTATAGGCCCCCTTCATATACTGGAAGGCTGCTAGGAGGTCTCCAAGCAGCCTTCTCTTCTGCAGGCTAAACAGTCCCAACTTTCCCAGCCTATCTTTATACAGCAGGTGCTCCAGTCCCCTGATCATTCTCATGGTCCTCCTCTGGACTTGTTCCAACAGCTCCATGTCCTTTTTATGTTGAGGACACCAGAACTGCACACAATATTCCAGGTGAAGTCTCACGAGAGCAGAGCAGAGGGGCAGGATCACCTCCTTCGACCTGCTGGTCACGCTCCTTTTGATGCTGCCCAGAATGCAGTTGGCTTTCTGGGCTGCAAGCAAACACTGAAGCCAGCTCCTGTTCATTTTCTCATCGATCACCACCCCCAAGTCCTTCTCCACAGGACTGCTCTGAATCTCCTCTTTGCCCAACCTGTAACTGTGCCTGGGATTGCTCCGACCCAGCTGTAGGACCTTGCACTTGGCATGGTTAAACTTCATGAGTTAAACTTCACCAGCCCAACTCACAAGTGTGTCAAGGTCCCTCTGGATGGCATTCCCTCCTTCCAGCTTATCAACTGAACCACACTGCTCTGTGTCATCAGCAAAACTTGCTGAGGACACACTCAATCCCACTGTCCACGGATAAAGATGTTGAATAGTACCAGTCTCAACATCAGTCCCTGAGGGACAACACTTGTTACTGGTCTTCAGTTGGGCACTGAGCCATTGACCACAACTCTTTGCATGCAGGCATCCAGCTAGTTCTTTATCCACCAAGTGGTCCCCATATCAAATTAATGTCTCTCCAATTTAGAGACAAGGATGTCATGTGGGACAGTGTTGAATGCTTTGCACAA